>JBBPQU010000327.1:0-24521 GCA_038092655.1 Boletus sensibilis | reverse complement strand
CGGGTGTGGCGGGTCGCGGAGGCGCTCGAGGTGGGGATGGTGGGAACGAATACGGGGTTCATCAGTCATGCGAGTATACCGTTTGGAGGGGTGAAGCAGAGTGGACTCGGTGAGTCTTGTTTTATTTTATTTTATTTTATTGTCACAGCACGTGACGTGACGGGTGTTTCATAGGACGAGAGGGGGGACATGGGATCGAAGAGTATTTGAACCAAAAATTGATCGCGTTTGGTGGACTTTGATTCAGAGCGTGGTGGGGTCGTTGGTTGTGAGATACGTAGGACAAAAAGGACGTCGTGTTTTCCTCCCGTTCATGTTGTAAAATCACCATCACACTCGCTCTGTTATGCTTCCTTGGCGATTTTCTTTTTTCTTTGGGATGGCTATAGCTATAGAACGAGAAGCGAGTACGATGCCTCATTCCGACTACAATTTGGCCCCCGCCCGTTTCCCCTCCTCCACGACAGGGTTCACGAGCGTCCCGATCCCATGTCCGATCAAAACCCGACAATCATCGCCATGTTTGAGAACGATGGCGGGCTTGCGTGCGAACCCGACGCCGGCGGGAGTTCCAGTGAGGATGATCGAGCCGGGTTCGAGGGTGGTGGCTTGGGAGAGGAAGGCGATAGTTTGGCGGACGTTGAAGATTTGATCTCTGTTCGGTGGAGGTGGGGAAGGGGGATTGAGTATGCGTCGTGGAGGAGGGGGGGAGACGCGCGAGACAAAAGGAAGAAAGGACATACTTGGTGTTACCATTCTGGAGCGTCTTGCCATTGAGCGAGCACGTGAGGGGGAGTACCTGTGGATCAGGGATAGCGTTGTTGGAGACGAGGCAAGGTCCGAGGGGGGTGGTGTTGTCTGGGGGAGGGGGGGGAGGAGAGCGTGTGTAAATGTGGAGTGTTTGGGCGTGCAAGGCTATGCACGAGCAGAAGAAATCGACTAACCGAATCCCTTGGAAAAGCCCCACTGCGACGTCATCAGCTGATGCTTGCGGAAGGAAACCTACATCCCCAGGGTAAGCTGGTCAGCTAAAAAAAACACACACATCTCCGACGGAAGAGGTAAAACCCGATCGTGGGTTGCGGAATCATCATGTGGAAGACACGCACGTCGTTGGAGCCAGTGTACCCAAGGACGTAATCGAGCGCCTCAGCCTCGGACACGTTCTTGGCCGCCTTTCCGATTACGATGGTCAACTCGACTTCATAGTCGGAGAGATGCACCTCGACTGGCTGGGCGACTTTGGGGACGTAAATCGGTGCATTGGGTCCGATCATGGACGAGAGGGGTTTGTAAAACAGAATTGGCGCGCTAGAGGAAAGGGAGTGAACGCAGCGGTATAAGCACCAGAAACTTCCCTCCACAGCCATGAACCGACAAACGAACACACTCACGCAGGCATTGCCATCTTAGTCTCGGCCTACACAACCCTGACTCGTAAGTGGGCCAAAAGAAAGAAGCAAGAAAAGGACACACGGCATGATCAGAGTAGTTGAGACCCAGACATCGAACGATCTTGAGTTCCTCGCGCGAGAGCGGGGCGAGGAGTTCTTTGACGGTGAGGACCGTGTTGGTGACCTGCGCGGCGGGGTCGAGTGCCGAACCGACGATTTCGTAGGCCTTGATGGTTTGCTTGTTCCAAGCGGCGAGACCGACTGGGGGAACATGAGTGAGGATGGGGCGAAAAATAAAAACGACTTGCCGTCAAGTTTTGGGTCGACGGGCTGGCCGATGTGTACCTGGGATGTCTCTGCGGCAATGAAGCGAATGAGACGCGTCCATTGCTGCGGTTGTTTGTGAGTACACAGTGAGTAGTCCATTCAAAGGGACGTACGGTTCGAATGGGTGCCATGGTGGTGGTGGTAGTCAGGATGGATAGTGCGCTGGGAAGGACATCGTGGTATGTATGTGCTCGACCTTGTCTGGCGGGCCGCGACTCCCCCGCATTCCCGCATCATATGGTCACGTGGAAACGACGCGGTCTTATTTTTGGATGCGTCGTGCAGTTTGTATTTCAAAATTTCATCGCTCATCATGTCCATGAAAGACACCATCCAGGACGCCCTCGACGACGTGCGCATCCTAATTGTCTTCTTGCAGTGAGAACGGCACGCTGAGATGCACCTCACCAGATCAGCTCTCCAAGCGCGTCGTCCAACCGTCGATCGCGGGCGCTCGCTGTGTTGGAGCAGCAACTCGCACTGGCATGTGCACCCGATGTCGAAGATGACACGATGCGTCACTTTCTCGAACTTCAGGACACGTTCGAATGCAACGGTAAAAAACATGTGTTCGCGATCAAAGGACCTTTGTTGAACGTGGTGGCTCAGTTCCCTCGAGGTCGTTTTCTTGGGTACAGATGGCAGCGTCGCGCGTAGAGGCGTTAGCTGGCAAGACCTCGGGTGACAGTATGTCAGTTCAACATGCGATCTGTCCCCGATATTGACAGAGCGATGTAGAAGATCGAGAGACGGAACTCAACGCGATTTGCTTCCAGTTGTACCAGCTGCTGTCGATGATACAGGGAATCGCATTGCATCACACAGCCAGCAAAGCATACCTTGGTCGCCGATATCCTTTGGAGGTACGGCAAACAATCGATGTTCTCCCTTGTGCTGAGCCGCGTTATAGGTTCTAGTAGCGCTCCTGACGACCTCGCGACATACATCCATGCTGACACCGTCATCCGTTGGTAGCTCTATTGCAGACCTGCCGTCGGACAAAACACCCTCGACCGCTCACCTTTCCTCCGCTATCCTGGACACATTGCTTTGCGTGCTGGTTGACTCGTCGGCTGCATTGCGCACGTTTGAAGACGTCAACGGTGTGCAGGCCGTCGTGAAGTTATTAAAGAGAGCAGGGACGCCACGAGAAGTGAGGTGAGTAATCGCAATTAATAGAGACGGAGCAATGCTCATGACGATCCCAGGATGAAGTGCCTTGAATTCCTGTACTTTTATTTAATGGACGAGACCACGCACGATGTGAGTGGCGCATCCTCGCTAGGATCACAATCGACCCCAAGCACGCCGGTGACGACTCGGATGCACGCGTCGACGCGACTAGCGGGACCAAAGATATTTGCGCGACCAGCATCGGGTACATCAAGCTCATCGTTTGGTTCGTCTAGCTCGTCGACGTCATCATCCAAGTCAGCCTTCTCTGTGGCGACGAGCTCGAGCCAGAGTAGTGTGCAGAGTGTCCGGACACCATCACCCATGAAAAAGTCGTACTCGACCCCTGTGCACGTGCGAGACCCACCCACCCCACCGAATTTGCCACCCCCTGTCCGCGATGGCGGCAGAAAGACGCCCAAGGCGATCTCGACGCGCCCGATGATGATGCTTCGAAGGGATGTTGATTACGAGCCGCAGAGCCCCAAGAAGGGGCACGGATCGCAGGTATGCGTGTCCGAGGACTTTTCGACGCCACGTTCGCGTGAGAAGGAGACGGAGGGTCAGGAGCGGGAGAGCAGACACGAACGGGTGCGGACGACTGAGGAAAAGAAGGAGATATTGGGCACGCTGCTCGGTAATGTGGAGGCGTTGGTGGAAGGGGTGCGCAAGGCCGGCATATGGGGACTGACGTAGAGTAGTCGAAAAGGGACCCTCGGATCTTGCCGTGTCGGCAGTGGTGGACCAATCGGATCGTTACAAGTGCCGCGCGTGCTTAGTCAATTACGTACATAATATTTTGTGTCTCACTCAGCCGTGCACAGCATTTCCATTCTACCGACGAGTATGAAACTAGCCAGGTTCGTTTCCAATATCAATACAGCCCCTCTTCCCTCTTCTCCCTCCCTTTGTCGCTCATGAGGTATTCCCATTTCAACAGGTCTGCCTCTGTCGCAACAGCCTTTATCGGCGCTGTCTCCAACATCGCACTCGCCGCCTACCTCTTTGGCGTGTGGAGATCTCTCGCATGGGAGCCGGGAAGCGAATGGGAGGGCTTGCGCTTCTCCCTCTCTAGAGACGGCGCAAGGCTCATCTGCGGCCTCTTCTCTGCCTACTTTGCAGCTGCTTCTGCCATCTGCGTATTCGGCCTCGCGGGTATCATCAAGGTATCTTTCTTTTTCCTTCCACATATTGCCCTTCTGACACCCTCCCTAGTGTATACCCTCCTTTGTTCGCATCTACCGCAACTATGTCATTGGCGACTTTGCCTTTTGCACCCTCTTTGCCGTCTTGGTATCTTCTGCAGCCGTAGACCCCGCTGCACGTGCTCAAGTCTGCGAACAAGTGTCAAGACAACCTGACCTCCTCAGGGATGTCATCGACCTCGGCCTCACCCTCGAGAATTGCGAACAATGGTTCGAACGTGGTCTCGTCGCATTCATGGCTGTGTTCCTCGTCCGCACTATCGTCCGCGTGTGTATCTATCTATAGATCTGCCGGGATCCTCACTCATCACCATCGCGTCTAGATACATTTCATCTTTGCACTCTCGCATTTCTACGCACATCTTGCATCGGGTCATCGCTGCGACCCACTGTGTTCGCATGATGACTACAACTCGACACCGCTCGAGCGCATATATCTCCTCCCACATCCATCCGTTGACCGGAAGAGACGTGTATCCGTCAACGAGGCATCCATGCAGTCGCCTATCTACGCACCCGTGCCGTTGGCACAGGTCTCTCCTCAGATGGCCCATCAACTACGTGCGACAGCGACGGAAGCTTGGATAAGCCGAACCCCGTTACCGTACCATGCACTGACTCGTGTGCCCTCTTGCGACGCCGGAAATGAACACATGCTGCGGACTCCATCTTCCGTCGGACCTATCCACCTCAAAGACGAAAGTTCTTGACAGCTTTGGTCATCGCGTTTCCATCTGGATTTTATTCGGGTTATCCCTCGGTTCCCTTTGCGGGACAAGGATATGGGTGAAAGGCGTTTTGGTAAATGCTTATTCGCTCTGTGTAATCGTTAGTATTTTTTTGTCATCACTGCCACACACACGCTTTCATCGTATGTATGATAACCACGATCTTTCCGCACGTTTCTTTTTTGTATTTACAATGTGGTCTGATAATTTGCTCGTTTTGATGATAGCCCATTCCAGAAGAATATCGCTTCAGATGTTCGGAGTATGAATCTGAGAAACTCTCGGGATGGTCTCGCCACACAAGTGCCGCCGTGTGCTCCAGCTCAAGCCTCAAGGCCTTAAGCTCAAGCTTCAAGCCCGTCGTCTTGTGTACAATTCCACGAAACACTGTTTGCTCATATATATATATTCCCCTTTTTCGACGAGGCCAAGGAGTAGGTATGCTGAAAAATTCCGGACAGCTACAACGTTCTGGAACGGGAGGCTGGAAGATGAGAAGTGTAGTTTAAAGGTACGGTGATTATGCTGGAAGATCAATCGATCAACGGGAACCGCGGAGAAAGCACAAAAGCACATTCGAGAACCTTGTAAGCCTATTCGAGATGAATGTTCCCAGATATAATGAAATCGGTTCGCCCAAAGTCCACACACCATGGTGCCGTACGACCTTGTCCTCATGACGGGACTCGCTAACCGCTAGCTCACAAAAGCACGCAGGCGAGCTTTGTTCCATCCGCAGCGAGTCAGCGTCCTTCAAGTTGGTCGTGTGCCGTAATATGAGCTCCACAGTGCCTATATATGCTCTCGGGCGTTCCGCCATCATGCATCAAGGATCATACCGATTAGAATCATCTTTGTCACTCTTGTGTGTGTGCTATTGTGTAGATATGTTTTCAGTCATCAGGGCGGGCGCGATGGGGCCGAATCGAGGTTTAGCGTTTTAAAATTTGAATGGTATGAGTCATCGTTTGTCAGTACGAGACATCTTGCCGATTTGGCGTGACCAAGTTGATGCACTCACGACTTAATGTTTTCTGTGTTGGGCTAGGCTGGGCGGATAGATGAATGGTTTTTTTTACGTCCGAGTCGGCCCTACGTCTCAGATGCGGCGCAGTGTACGGAGCTGAGTACAGTAAATGGGTGCCTTTGGTCGGCATCGGCACGCGTCCGGCCGAGTCCCGTGTCATACAGTAAGCTGGAATGACGCTGCGGGATGGATTCCTCCTTTCGTACTTTTTTTTCGCATCATAAGCACGTTGTACGTCGGAAATCTATCGGTATCCGTCCAACTTTGGCTTCGGTTTCAGACGCTGACGCGGATCATCGGATGGTAGATGGTAATATGTGTCTTGTGCGTTCGTGTAAGCCTATAGAGGAACACATCACGGATGACATCAGTTCTTGAAATATTGAATATTGAACCTAGACTATTGGGTCCGATGCGCCTCACCTTCGAAGGCGTCCACTGACACCATGGTTTGGACTTGCCTTGAAGTGGGCATGGGCGTGCGCCTGACTGAGAGCGGTCGTCCGTTCGTCGTGGGTGATTCGGGCATTTCAGGCCGTCTCAGCCTCAGCACCAGCTGCGGTCAGGGGTTATTGGACTTGAGCTGGATATCATTTCATATCTCGTATCTTGCACGGAATCGAAATCGGACCCGAACGGGCCAGTTTATGGCAATGCGAGGGGAAGGCAAAAGAGTGCAAGTCACAAAATGACGACGAAAGTGTGACCCGCGGTTGATGGCAGACAATAACATCCCTTGTGAAGCGGCGTCTGTTGCCACCATCCGAGCCTCCCTCCCTTTACGAGACAGTCGTCGAGACTGCGCGTTGCGCTCCCTTGATCGTCGACAGGTGTGGCGAAATGGATCTATGGATGGAGGGGTGTGGTCTTTCAAGTTCCCTCTTTTGAATGACATGACACCATGCGGCGCAAGGGCCAATTCCAAAGTGGTGTGGGACGATTACGGCTGGTCAAGCCAGGGTTAACAGAATGGGAGCAGGGAGACCTTACCTTTTAACTCTTGGCGCACGACGTCGACTACAAGAGTGGTCGACAAAACTTGTTTGTCGGCACCAGGGTGGCTTGGTTAGGGTTGACTGACGGGCCTATCGGGGTCAGAGAGCAGAGACTATAGGGCTATGTTGTGATGGAATCCGATGACACTATGATGAGTGCTTGGCTCTATTGCGCGTAGTTGGCCAACGTCGTCGAGTGAGCATCGTGGGCGACGAACAACAGGTACCTGAGGATCGATCAGAAGGCGGCCTTAACCCCAGCCAGCTGCACTGTCATCTCACCGTCACTTTACCACTTCCAACCACCGAGCCAGAGAATAAAGAGAGAGAGAGCGAAAAGATGGCACAGGTCCGCCCACGCTCGTCATCACCCACAGTCGACGAAGCTCAGCACAAAAGGCCCAAAACGAGCCACACGCCAGACGACGCCGACGCGGATTCAGATGTCGTCGCGCATTTCGCGACCAGTCTCTTCGATCCGCCGAATGTCAAGCAACTACGCACTGACTACGCAGACAGCACGCCGTTCAAGCACGTCGTCGTCGACACGCTCTTTCGCGACGACCTTTTACGGAGCGTCAAAGACGAGTGTATCGAGCACCTCGGCTTTACAGAGAAGGAGACGGACATTTACAAGGTACGGCGTGTTCCTTCGATCAGACGACCCACCGCTCATCCCCTCGCTGGCCAGGTTAACCAAACAGGCGACCTCGCCTCCCTTTCCTACCTCTCCGACGACCAACGTGCGCTCTTCCCGAACCTCCTCGCCCTCCGTGATGCGCTCTACTCCTCCCGCTTCCGTGCTTTTCTTCAAGCCGTCACAGGCTGCGGTCCACTCTCGGGCACCACGCAAGACATGTCTATCAATTCGTACACCCGCGGCTGTCACCTCCTCAACCACGACGACGTGATTGGCACGCGCCGGGTATCGTATATCCTCTACATGCCCCTCCCGTACGACAAACCATGGCGCACCGAATATGGCGGGGCACTCGAGCTCTATCCCGTGCGAGAGGGCGGGGACGTCCCCGAGCCACATGTCGCGCCCGTCAAGGCGATCCCACCGAGCTGGAACCAATTCGTTTTCTTCGCGGTGCAGCCGGGGAGGAGTTTCCATTCGGTCGAGGAAGTCGTCGTGGACGAAGACGGGCACGCACGGCTGAGCATCAGTGGTTGGTTCCACGCTGCGCAGCCTGGCGAGGACGGGTACGTTACTGAGGAGACGACCGCCCCGCAAGAAAGCGCAAGTTCGCGTGAGCAACTCGTACGTCTCCTTCCCTTCCCCTACTCTGTCGAGATGCGATCACATACACGCGCTCACGCGCTCCCCTACAGACGTCGAGTTCCAACGCGAGCACGTGCGCTGGTACGTTCACACAATACGATGACACCAGCGATGACACCGAGCCACCTCACCCGGATGTCCCTCTGTCGCCCGTATACATGTCGTTCCTCGCGAGGTACCTCAACCCGGCGTACCTGCAACTCCGCACGATGAAGACCATCATGGCCAAGTTTGTCAACGAGTCCAACCTGCAACTGCAAGGCTTTCTCGTGGACGAGCTCGCGGCTACCCTAGAGGAGGGGCTGAGCGAAGCAGATGTGACCGATGGGTTGGACGGAACGTCGCGCGGGGGCAAGGTACCGAGTCACGGGCTCGGGGTGCTTCCTTTAGTAGCATCAGCATGGACCGTCAAAGGACCCCCTCACAAATGGCGATACTGCACGCTTGCACAAGACCACGCGTTGACCGCGTCCCCGTCCCCGTCCTCGTCCTCCACATCGTCCCCCACGACTACGACGACAGCACGCGCAAAAGCAGAAAGCATTCTGCGCGAGCTCCAGGACACGCTTTTCCCGAGCGAGGCGTTCCGCGCTTGGTTGACCATCGTGACCAAGCTGATCCCGCTGAGTTGTGCGGTCGAAGCGAGGCGTTTCAGGCCCGGGTTGGATTACACGCTTGCCACGAGCGACGAGGGCGAGTCGAGGCTCGACATCGTGCTCGGGCTAACTCCGCAAGTGCAACCAAAGAAGACTGAGATCGAAAACAGAGTCCGCCACGGCAAGGCAAAGGCGAAAGCAACCGAGAACGAGGACGAGGACGGGGTCGGGGTCCAGTCTACGGGGTGGCAGGCTGGAGAGTGGGGAGGCTGGGAGGTGCGCCTGCTGTCCCTTTGGCTCTTGTGAGATATGCTCCATGTCCTTTCCGTTGTTAGTGTTACATGGCACCACACGACGAGGAAGACGACCCAGCGGTGTACCGTTCTGGGTCAAGCAAAAAATCGCAGGCAAAGGAACGATCCAAATCGAGCGGTGCGTCCGCCTCGAACAATGTCGACGACGACATGGACGAAGGCGAGGAAGATGAGGGCGGTACTCTCTTGACTTGGCAACCGCAATTCAACTGCTTACTCCTCGTTTTGCGAGACGAGGGCGTGCTGCGGTTCGTCAAGTATGTCTCTGCTGCCGCACCGGGTTCCAGATGGGACATCTGCAACGAGTTCGAAGTCGGTATGGTCGACGATGACGAAGACGAGGAAGAGGAAGAGGAAGAGGAAGAACCTTGACCTGTCGCCAAAGCTGAAAAGAAAAGTGCTCCGCTTCTGAACGCAAATCGTATATGCGTACGAGTATGTACTGTAAATATCTAAGGATCGAGGGGATACACTCGATCTACCAACCATCGCTGGCTTGGGGTTCCTCTCGTTGCTCCCCCCTTCCTAAAACGTGATCTTTTGACCTTGACTAGGTAAGATGGCTGCAGACTGGCGCTGAGCGTGCGCGAGGGCGGCACCTGGCTTGTCACGTCCTCTACGTGGCCGATCATGGCCAGCACGGTCAGGCCGCCCTGAACGAGGTGTCGTCGTCGCTTCTGCTGGTGTTTCCACAACATCGGCACCATCGGCACCATCCTCTTGTTCGATATGCCGAGGTCGGCGCTGCTTGGTATAGGGTGCGTTTGCAGAACCCTTTTGCGGGGCCCTCCCACTCCCACTGCCGCTCTTGCTTTTCCGATCCTGGTCCCCTTTTGGATTTCGGGGACCGCCGCCCCGTCGGACGGCGTCGGGAGAGGCGTACTCGATCATGAGGTCGCGTCCGTTCAAGCGATGATTTCGAGAGTTAAGGAGGGCCTCGGTAGCGTGCTCGATGCTCGTAAAGTCGACAAACGCGAACCTGGATTTCGTCGTCGTACATGTCGCATACACGCAAAAAAAAAGTATTAAAAAAAATCGAACAAAGTCGTTCGTGTTAGTGAGTGTTTGTAAGGGGAAAACGGATACAAGATTGGATACTGACCCTTTGCAAGCACCACTGTCTTCAAACGTGCCCATACGGATCTTTCGTATCCACACGTCTTTCGATTTCGCGGCTCCGTCCTCGCCATCACCCCCACCTTGGTCCCGCTCCTCCGCCTTGACATCGACCCCCTTCCCCTTGTCCCTGTGCACCCAATACCGATGCGCCTCAAACAACTCCCGGATCGACCCCTCCGTCGTCTCGAACCCGAGATTACCTAGAAACAGCGTCGGCGCAGGTGGTTGTTTCTGCGTACGCAATATCTTTTGCGCCGTCTTGGACAGACTCTTTCCATTTGCCGCCGTGGCGTTCTTGACTGGCTTCCCGCCAAGCCCTTCGGAAGGCTCCGTCTCGGCTTTGGTGGGTCGTCCGGTGAAGTCGTCCCCTGTACAGTGCATTGAGTGTTAGTCGTCTTATTATACCCACGGAGGAGGGATGCAGGGAGATGGGATGGGAGGAGAGACGTACCGTCTTTGATGAGCAGCTTTCGGCCATCGAGGTGACCCTCGGAGAGGGTGATCGCGATTGCTTTTGCTTCTGGCGTTTCGAAATCGACATATGCGAACCTAGTGCGTACATGGTCATACAACAACATTTCATACGGTATACGCATACGGTATCCCCATTGGACAGCACACAAGTGAAAAAGACATACAGAGGGTGGGAGGAAAATGGGGGAAAGGATAGGAGAGAGCACATACCCCATGTTCTCGGCTTGCATCTGCTTTCCGCGTCGCATCGGCATATGAACCCGCGTGATTGTCCCAACGCCATCAAAGAACACCCGGAGGGCATCTTGAGTCGTCCGAAAAGACATGTTCCCAACCCATACCGAGTTTTGACGTTTTTGGCGCCTGGGATCGTCCGTAGCAGGCGTGGACTTGGCCTTGGTTGTGGTCTCGGCTTTGGCATGAATGTTGGACGGAGGTGAAACACCAGTGTCATCGTCGAGCTTGCGCTTTTTGCGCGGGGACGCGACCGCGAGTTGATTTTGATTTTGCTTTTTCTTCTGCCGTCTCCGTTCGGCATGTGAGAGGACGGTGTCCTCCGTTGGGGGTATTAGAGGTTGCGGAGCGTCCGAGTCCTCTTCATCGGCACGGCTTGCGTCTGAGGTGTCATAGCCGTCGGAGTTCTCTGATGATTTGACCTCAACTTGTCTTCTCTTTCTCGTTGGCGCAGGGGAGCTGCCAGATTCCGAGGACGACCCCGACGACGAGGAAGGCATATTATGAGCGGATAATGAAAAATCTGAGTGAATACGAAAGCGATTGACTTCAACACGTGATGCCACCAGGAACGCCTCGAACAGAGAGATCGGACGCGAAGATACATTAGATCAGTGTGCAGGACATACAACATTAATATACTCTAAGATATCTCCGTCCGAAAAGCAGAAAATGAAAAGCATCGCAAGAACATACAAAAGAAAGCGTACATCCGCGCCAACATAGATACTCAGCCCTAACCCAGTGGCCTACCCCTTCAAAGAACCTGTCTTCCTCCGCCCCGCTTCCTCTAGCACGCTCTTTGGACCCCGCCTCGCCATCGCCCACACGAAGACGACGACGATGATCGCAAACTGCAACCACAGCCAGATTTCCAGTACGAAAGCCACGATACCCCGCTGTCGCGGTGCAGGCGGCGACGCCGTTGCTACCTCGCCCCTCGATCGCATCCCAGGCGCCGAGCTGTCCGCAGGTCCCTTGTCATCCTGCAAATCCAAAGACAAGGCGATCTCGGCCTTACTTCGATTCATCGTGTCCACGATCGCTTCGAAAGCATTGGCGAGCCGTTCAGGGACAGGCGTCGATGGTCGACTCATGTCGAGGCTATTACGTTTGTCGGCGGGAATGAGTGTCCCACCGAATCGCCCTTCCTTCCAGTGAGCAGCCCGCATCCGTATCGTCTGTGATTTTCGACGCTGCTTCTCAGTGGGCGAGGCTGACTGGGAGTCCGACTCGTTCGAGATGCTACGATGCTGAACGCCGTGCCAAGATCCAGGCTGAAGTGCGGTGCTTCCTCGAGAAAGCGACATGGCTGGCATGAACACATCAGAAGAGCGCTCTGGTTCCGGCCGTGTGTGAAGAGCTGGAATAGACACTGCGCTGCTGGCGCCTTCAGCACCGGGAATGATCGACGTCAAGCTGACAATGCTCGAGGTTCGGAAATGAAGATTGTCAGGACTGCCGTCGTGGCCCATGCGACCGTCCCAGTTGCCATCAAATGCAGCCCCAAGCTCACTGTCAAGTGTGGGATGGCGAAGAGCATCTTCAATGGGGGAGGATACAGTCCCCGCCAAGCTTGGGGACAGAATCGGTGACGCGGACGCGGAAGTCGTGGTAGATGTGTTACTTGGCTGAGGAACGAATGGTACTGGCGGTAGACCGGGAATCATCATATCGAGCACTGATGTCGCGGTTTCGGAGACAGTCGAACTTGGAGATACAACTTCTTCTCGAGGTGAATCGAAAAGACCGACAACTGAGCGCCGCACTTTGGGGTGGGCGACGACGGGAACATGATCCGGAAGAACAGGGTGTTTCAAGCTACTTCGCATATCCACATCAATACCGCCATCAAAGTCGATGGAAGCTTCGGCTGAAAGAGTACGACGCAAGCTGGCAAACCGAATAGTCTCGTTCGCCTCGTCATCTCCAGCGCTTGGACTCCCATCGCTTTCCTCAGCGATCCATTCGACGCCTTCCCCGTCCCCTAGGCTCTCATAAGCAAGACGGAGGCTCGTTGCATCTTTCTGTACTGTCTGTAACTGAGCAACCGTCCGCGATTGTCGTTCAGTGATCTGAGTATTAGTTTCCTCGAGTTCTTGTATCTTAAGCAGGAGCTGAGACACGAGAGCATACTCATGAGTCAAAGCCACTGGTGATTGGGTTGACGCAGGGAACCGGAACTGGTGTGATAGGGAGGCGGATCGCGAGAGCCCAGTTTGCAGGGTCACCCTTCTCGGTCGTTCATCAAGATCTTCGTCAACGCGAGGTGGTCGAACGATGGCTTCTGAGATGTGCCTACGTCTGGGTGTAAACCTGTTCTTGGAACCGTGCGGCACGGAGAGTGCACCGCCTGGAGCGAAATCCCGTGTTTCGGTTTCCTGGTCTCCGTTGTCTGCCTTGCTTCGCAGCGCACGTAATCTCTCCTCCCTCTCTCGTCTCTTTCTCTCCACCTCCCCGTCTCTCAGGGCAGCGCTCTCGCTGACGACCCTAGCCTTCTTCTCGAGCTCGTCGCTTCTTGCGCGTGTTTTGTCAAGTTCGTCTCGAAGTCCCTGAATCTCTTTCTCCAAATTCCGGAGTTTCCTTCGACCCGCTTGATCCGCTTGAATGGACTCGGTTTCAAGCTTTTCGAGTTTAGCGAGGAGCTCGGCATTCTGATCTGACAAGAGAGCCAAGTCTGCAGGTGAGACAGAGACCCGACGATAATGTGGTCGAGGACGTGAGATGTGCATGCTAGCATTCGAGGATGCACGCGAATCGTCTGCACTATAATAGTGCGGCGACTGGGGTAGTTGGGAGTCTGGTGACATAGGCGAGGGAGCCGAAGACCCCGGCGAAGACGACGCCGGGGAAGGCGGTAAACGAGCCAACAATGCCTGGTGTCTACTCTTCAACTCTAGATTGTTTTCGTACAGGCTCTTACAGACCGCACTCGTCATGTTGAGCTCTGCATAGGTTGCAGGTCAGAGGGTTCGCAGCAGCGGCTCCGGAAGCTGGGGCACCCACCGAGTTCCCGGTCTTTGATGATTTCGTCTGCCTTGTGGAGGAGATCGGAGAGTTCCTCTCTCGATCGTTCGTCCCACTGTTCCGATTGCGTGGAGAAGGGGAAGTGGGCCCAGGCACCCCGCAGTGATTCGGCAGAGAGCTTTCCATGCTCACTCGGTGTGGGTGGATCATCGGGCAGTGATGGACGGTATGGAGGTGGTGGGGATGCTTTAACTTGAGAAGAGGCACGCCGTGACCTGGCAGGAGGTCGCGGGCGTGGGGTGATTGAACCGGCCAGCATCCAAATTTGAACGAAGCAGTGTATGTATGGCAAGGAAGATCCTTGTAGTAGGGCAATTAGGCCTTATTCCCCACCTAACGCGACGAAGTAGCAGAAAGGAAGAAAGCGAACGACAACACGTTGAAAGAGAGGTTGGGAGAGCTGAATGTGCATCAGACTGAAACCAAACAGCCACTACCAGTAGAACGAGATGCAGCAAAATAAGTTTGAGGTCCCCAGTCAAGAACAGCCTGAAATTCAAAGTTTCATGTAGATTCAGTCCGGTTGAACCCGTCCGTTTTGCATGATTACATCATCATCCTTTTTTTGAGAGTTCGCCTTGCAACGGCCGCCTGGCGAAATGGCATCGCGTCTGACTACGAATCAGGAGATTGCAGGTTCGATCCCTGCGGTGGTCATATGCATTTTTTTTTGTCTCCGAGTCTTTCAAGTTGGACCTAATAGTACTGTACTGACTCCCCGACATTCGAGACAACAAATTCCAAGGCAAACATCAATGGAAATCAAGTGATCATCACCTCACACGGCACCCTCGTACCCCCAGACAGTTCACCAGCGGTGTGGACTGCACCCCTACCCCAAATGACTCACTCATGACGCCTCAAACGACACCCCAGCGCCTCAGATGCATCACTCGCAGACCCCACGGTTCACCTTCGACCTGAACCGCATCCCTGTGGAGTCATTCGCGTGATCATCACTATGTCGCATACCATTGTGGACCGAGAGCGCTGATATCCGGCCAGCGAAGCATCAATAATCAGTGTCACGACGCTCATTTTTGGTAGCTAAAATGAACACATCAGCATCACAAGATGTGGCTGATTTTAATTTTGAGTGTGACATTGACTCCCAGTGCCCTCGACCCTGTTTTTGGCGCTGTTGCATTGATTATAAACGTACATGATTACTTCTCTCAGTGCTCGAGTACGTTCCTTTCTTCCGCGTACGCCAAGACTCAATGTCAGGGATCCCCCCCAACTCACTCTTTTCCGCGCTTGCCTTTATAGGTTTCCTCCTAGCGGGTCTTCCACTACCCTGGCATATACAATGTAAGTCGTTCCCATCTGATCACCATTCGTTGATTCGATCCGTTGCAGCATGGAATATGGGGTCCTGCATGTACATGCTTTGGACAAGCCTTGGCTGCCTTATTTTGTTCGTCAACTCCATCGTGTGGAGTGATAATGTGATAAACTGGGCACCCGTGTGGTGCGACATAAGTAAGACTGCCTGCTTTGTCTCGCGACGATTCTGACGAGGTGTTGTTTAGGTGCTCGTTATCTCATCGGAGCTAGTGTTGGAATTCCTGCATCATCGCTCTGCATCATCCGTCGTCTTTACTATATAACAAAGTTGCAGACGATCTCCGTCGAGGCGGAAAAGGTGAATCTGTTACCTCAGGGTATGCGAAGAATGTTGCCTGAGCATCCGAGTAGAGGAGATGTGAAATCATGGTTGATATATCGATTGGAATTGGGCTTCCATGCATTGTAATGGCGTTGCGTGAGCGTGTTTCCTCTAACTGACCCCATAGCAAGTCAATCTCATTTAACCAACAGAATATGTCGTACAAGGTCGTCGTTTTAGTATCATCGAACAAATTGGATGCTACCCTTTGACCATCAATACACTTGCTGCATACTTCCTGCTCAGCATGTGGCCGCTTCTCATCGGTTTGATCAGCCTCGTCTATGCAGGTTAGTAATCGCGTGTCTTCAGTCTGATTTTCATGATCTGATAGGTGTAACCTACCAGTCCTCACCTTTCGCAGAGCTTTTCTACAAAAAGAACAATTGAATAAAATGCTTCACGCAGGCTTTTCCATCAGTGCTGGACGCTATTGGCGCCTCATGGCACTGTGTAGCGTGGAAATCATCTTCACTGTTCCGATGAGCCTCTACGTCATCATCCTGAACGCGGTTACTGGTCAGCTCGTTCCATACGTATCATGGGCCTGGATACACTCGGACTTCTCTCAAGTTGACCAATTGCCAGCCGTCATATGGCAGAGTGTACCTAATACTGCTATTTCACTGGAAACAACAAGATGGTTTTATATTCTTTGTGCATTCGTTATCTTTGCGTTCTTTGGTTGGGCTCAGGAGGCGAGAGATTTTTACCGCCAGGCGTTTTGGTCTGTCTGTCGTCGTCTCAGGTATTCGAAGCCGTCCAGTTCATCGCTACCTACGTGAGTTCGTTTGCAATCAGAAATCTAATCGCTGACATGGAATTATCCTTGTTCTAGCACGGGCAAACCGTCACTCCCCGTTCATGTTGTGGATCAACAGATGAGATCAAAGCACCTTTTTATGCCCATTCAAGCACGGGTGAGACGCTACTCCTCGCGAGCTTCATTCTCGTTTGAAGCACCGTCACGCCCGGGATCCCTCTCGTCCAGCTTGCGGCTTAGCGTGGACGAAGGATCGACTGAAAATCCACCGAATCTCCCTTCTTTGAGTGACCTTGCACGTCACACACATATCTCTTGGGAGAGCATGCCTTCAGCGCCAGACCCCGCACTCGCTAGAGATCGGCGCTCATGGACTTCGAACCAGGAAGTCGGACAATTAGTCTGACTTTCTGTATCGCAGACCAACCTTACCTTTCTTCGTTTTTTCTGGGGGGGGTTCAAATTGTCCTGGGCTATTTATTCCATTGCTTTCACATATTCGTGTCTCCCGTGTAGCATTATCGCGCTATGTAACCTTTTCTTTCTCTCGTACCCGTCGATGTATCATAATCTGACGGGTCTCTGTCAATAGAGATCCAACCATGCCCATGTATGCTATACTATGAGGGGTGTATATTCTCACGAAGAACGAGGCAGCAAGCGCTCCAATTGCCTTGGTCCCATCACGGTACGTGGGACCTTGTTACGTAGATCTGGGTATGTACACGTTGCTCAAGGATGTCCGATTATGTACGATGCACAACGTTCAAGTTGCAGCCATGTCCTTTCGTACCTCAAGTTCAAGCAACTCCCTCGCCTCGACTTCGGATTCGGATTCGGACTCGGACAGCATGGATTCACTCTTTGATGAACCCTCCACCGTGTCGGTTCCCGTGGCGATGCGGCGTGTCCCCCCAATTCCGGGACTGTTCGTCCCACCTGTCTTCATCCCCCCAGAGCCGGCTGCACAGATCGCGCGCGAGTGCAGGCGTCTATATTTCGACGGCAGGGACGTCAATCAGGTCATGCTCTTTGGACGTACCATGACAGCCATGGACGGAGAAGAGGAAGATATCGACGCAAGGATGGGCAAAGGTCTGCCATCGATCTTGATCCAGCTGCTCCACCGATTATCCGCATTGCTGCAACCTTGGATTCCGGGCGATCTCCACGATCATCTCTTTCCGTCAAAGGGCGCGCCGCCTCGTGCACGTCAGGCGATTCTGAATCTCTATCGTCCAGGCGAGGGCATTGCACCACATGTGGACTTGTTGAACAGATTCGATGATGGAATCATTGGGGTCAGCCTATGTGGAAGTTGCGTCATGTCCTTCGAGGAGGTGGAGAATGCCACCCGGGATTCTGAGAAATGCAGAGTGGAGGGGAGGGGAGAGAAGTGGGATTTATACCTGCCGGAGAGGAGTGTATTGGTGATGTCGAAAGACGCGCGATACGATTGGAAGCATGGGATACCAGGGAGGACACACGATCTCGTTGAAAACGAGGACGAAAGCCATGGACCCTGCCTGATCAAAAGAGGCATTAGATTAAGTATTACCTTTCGATGGTTACTCCCCGGCGCAGATGTCGTTGGTGGGCCAGAGGCATGAGTGCTAGATTGATCAATGCGGTTCTCCAGAGAGATCCGCATTTCCGACTGCACTGTGTGGCTCGAATAGAGAGGGGTTGCAGGAAAGCAGTGAAGATTAATTATGTCCAACACGTACAGCATCCTACATCACCGAGTTGCGTCTATGATCCTATGCCTATGTCCTTCATACAAGCGAGTATTGTGCCACCTGCTTAGCATCCGCCGCGCAGGGCGAGGACGAGGTGCAGAACTGATCCAGCTGCAATATTAAACTCCTTGGCAGTCTTCTCATCAGGCCTAGACGTAGGTTAGGCAAGAAACAATATTAGATTTAGAACGAGCCTCACATCTGTCTTCCACCAAAAATCAACCTTTGTTGTTGTGGTGGCACACCCGACTGTTCCTCAACCTTCTCCTTGATCCGAGTGATCTGTAGAGAATAGGAAGTCAACGGACGTCTAGCCAAGGAGTTTTACGACTCACCTTGTCCTCCGGATCGATGTCTAGTTCAATCTGGACGCCACATGATGAGACAGGGTGCAATAGAGTTGCCACAAGACTTACCTCCTTTCCAGTCAGCGTCTTGGAAAGTAAAGGATCAGCATTGGAATAAACATTGTCCTGTTGAGAGCAGGTGCACCTTAACTTTGATCAACATCTTTCAAGTGAGGGAACACTGCACCGCCGCACGCGTTCAGAGTCTGAAATCAGACACTCAATTAATCAGGGTTGCTGACTAAGCTTATCGCCACGGACATATGCGTGACACGCCTGCTGTTCACCGAGCTACATTTCATTAGGTTATACTTATAGCCTTGTTACGTCTCGTAGGGCACGCACACACCAACTCCGAGTCTTCCCCTGCGAGTCACGACCGGCCTCTCGCCTCGCTCGAGTAGTCCTGCGTCACTCTCACACTTTCATGTACGTACGATTTGTCCCACAATCGTTCAGACCTGCAAATTGCAATCCACATCTGATGACCAAAGACCGGCAACTGTGGTGTCCGTGTCTTGGAACGTAATTCCATTGGATCACGAACGCCATTCGTCGGGTCGGGTTGATCTACTCTGCGAGATGACGTTCAACTCGGAACGCGCTCTCACGGTGACAACGTGGGTTGGGCAGGTTATCCGACCGAAGCGTGTAAATTAGGAAATGATCATGGGAATTGGTGTCGCCTGAAACGACTTTTCGAGCAGTCTCTGGCTTTCAAGAGGAACACGCACATTCCAAAGGGTCACACTGCCGCATGTAAGCGTTATCAGTAGCTCCTGAAGAGCTTACCCCATCGAGAGCTAGATGACACATGGCGGACAGGTTGGCGGTATCGCTATCTGGTTTGCGTGTCTCTGAGCTGTAGCCACGTCGGTAGGGACATCCCCCTACACTCCCTGCGAATCAAGTCCTATCGGCGTTTTCAAACATTCGCGCGTTTCACAGGGAGAGCACATCATAGACTGGGTATACCAACCTTACTTATAGTCCTCACATCGCTACCGAAATGGACACGCGGAAGGTTGGGCAGGGTAGTTGTACTCAACTAGGGAGTAACGATGCGATCGTCTCTCGGCTTGCACAACAAGACGAAGTTCCCTGGTACAGCAAACCTAACCTTCGACTCTTATATCTCTTGATGTTCCCGACCTGTCTCGGAGTGGAGATGACGAGTGGGCAAGTCTTTGCAGATCCTTTAATAGCAAATTGCTGACGCGATTCCGAAGAAAGTTTCGACATGTCCATGATGAATGGCCTGCAAGCTGTGCCCTCATGGCTTGAATGTAAGGTGGTCACCTGGTTAATGTCAGAAAGGATTGACTCGGGCGACAGACTATCATCACCCTCGTTCCGCCTCATTGGGTCTCATGGCTGCCATGTATGCCCTGGGTTCTGTTGCTGCCGTTCCATTTGTCCCCTCTGTTGTCAATAACATCGGAAGGCGATACCCGATATTGCTTGGAGGTATAATCTCGATAATTGGTGGCATTCTTCAAGGATCTGCATTGAATTGTAAGTGATTGATATGTTTCGAAACTCCGGAACGCTTGTCATCTTGAATCTTGTAGTCGCGATGTTCATCACTGCTCGTTTTATGCTCGGATTTGCCAATGTCTTCTGCGTCGTAGCTGCCTCTTCTTTGACTGGAGGTACGATAAAATGCTTGTAAACTGCGTATTAATGGTTGAACTATATGAAGAACTCTCACATCCTAAAGAGCGAGCGGTACTGGGTTGCCTTTTTAATAACAGTTGGGACCTTGGTAAATTGAAATCGTGATCGTCAACGACGAGAGGTTTTGAGCTGATCCCTCCTAGGCGCTGTAGCTGCTGCCGGGGTGACCCTCGGAACATTTGCAATGCCCAACAATTGGGGGTGGAGAATCCCATCTTTCCTCCAAGTACTACCTAGTATACTTCAAGTCACCTTCATTTGGTTCCTCCCAGAGTCTCCTCGCTGGCTCGTATCAAAGGGAAGAGCGATGGAAGCGTATGCCGTTCTTGTGAAATACCATGCAGAGGGGGATGAAAACTCGGACTTTGTCAAGGCGGAGTATTCCCAGATTGAGCAGACGCTGGAAACAGAACTGAGGAATGCTCAGATCAGCCGGAAGGATGTATTTACAACGCCAGGGATGCGAAAACGAGTCATCGTCGCATCCTTCCTCGGTCTGTTCACCCAGTGGAGTGGAACTGGATTAATTTCGTCAGTCATTGATTGCCATCTGTTGGATTGTCTGCTTATCGCGCTTACAGACACTTCCTTTCGCTGATCTTAGACAACATTGGCATTCATGACAACCGGACGAAGAACATTATCAATCTTGCCAAATGTTCTTGGAGCCTCGTTAACGGTACAGTCGCTGCGTTGATAGCGCCTCGATACCCTCGAAGAAGGATGTATTTAGTAAGTAATGTGGTTGTGGACTACTCTTCATATCGTTATTCTAACTTTTCTGTAGGCATGTACTATATCTCTATTTGTCGTATTTACTGCTTGGACTGTAGCCAGTGCGGAGTATTCGCTCACTCACAGCAAGATTTCTGCTCAAGCAGTGCTCGTGTGAGTATTCAAGTTCACTGAAAACGCTGTATTTTCCATTCTCACCATACGTTCTACAGTCTGATCTTCTTCTATAGTCCGGCTTACAACCTGGCATTCACTGCCTTGACTTACAGTAAGTGTTACGCTATCCGTGTCATCTCGAACCACTCTTTGTGACGAAACGGATTGGGATGTAATCAGCGTTCTTGGTTGAGCTCTTCCCGTTCCATGTCCGAGCCAGGGGCATCACCATCTTCCAGTGGTGGAACCGTGGTGGGGCATTCTTCAACCAATTTGTGAATCCTATTGGCATCGACGCCGCAGGTATGTCCATCTGCTCAGTTCATCTGAATTGTGGCTCTGATGAAGCTGGTGGTACGAAAGGCTGGAAATGGTACATCATGTGAGCTGCCCCTTGTGGACGCAAACGTACAGGTGCTGACAGACGTTAGCTGCTGTGTGTGGAATGCCTTCCAAGTGGTGTTCGTGTACCTCATGTTTCCCGAGACATCGGGGCGCACGCTCGAGGAACTGGCATTCTGTAAGTGTGCCAATGCATTCGGAAAGATATTTTCAGTCTTCTCATGGATATTTCAACAGTGTATGAGGAGGATCAGGAGGCATTCAGGAATGATGAGGTCGAGATATTGCATGAACTCGGGGAAACCGAGACATATGGTACCATGGAGGATAATCCTAGAAGGACTGTTCGTGGCGAGTAGGGATGACTCTGCAGCTTGTCTGTCAGTTTGGCATATGAATGCAATAGCATCCCACTGAGAGACGTCAACTGACGAATAATCAGTGGCAGCAATACTGATTTTGCTATGGTGCGGATCACTTAGCCACCACTACCTTTGTGCAGTTGGTGTCCGTGTCCTTGGAACGTAGTTCCATTGAATCACGACCACCATTCGTCGGGTCGGTTTGGTATACTCTACCAGATGTGACACTCAACACGGAACGCGCTCTCACGGCGACTGCGTGGGTTGGGCAGGCCCGAGGCGTGTAAATTAAAAAATGACCATGGGATCTGGTGATGGTTTGGTCACTGAAACGACTTTTGAGCAGTCCCTGACTAGGCACATTCCAAAGGGTCACACCGCCGTAGATAGTAAGCGTTATCAGTTATCAGTAGTTCGTGAAGATTCTGAAGAATTTTTAGGCCCGTTCGGCAGCCCTCCATTTTCGCTCGTCTGCGTCCGTTTCGTTTCGTTTCGAATTCCCAGCGTTTGCAAACAGATCGTCGAGCGCGTTCGGCAGCCCCTTTCGTTTCCAAACAGCTGTCACACTAGGTTGTTTCACTTCGAATAGTTCACTATCTAATGCGTAGATCTACGTGTAACTATTGTGTGACTATTGTGACATGGGCAGTGCCGGGACAGGGCCAAAGTTTCGTTTTGGCTCAGTGATTCGCTCGTCCGTTTGCAAACGGTGGGAATTCAAAACGAAACGAAACGGACGCAAATGGGCGGAAACGGAGGGGTGCCGAACGGGCCTTTACCACATCGAGAGCCAGATGACACATGGCGGACAGGTTTGTGGTATCGCCATCTGCCAGCAGGCCAACATTTGCGTGTCTCTGAGCTGCAGCTACTGCGGTAGAGACATCCCACTACACTCCCTGCGAGTCAAGTCCTATCGGCGTTTTCAAACATTCGGTTCGTAGGGAGAGTATATCATAGGCTAAGTATACCAGCCTTGCTCACGGTCCTCACATCGCTACCGAAATGGACCCGCGGAGGCTTAGGCAAGGTAGTTACACTCAACTAGAAAGTAACGATGCGATCGTCTCTCGGCTTGCACAACAAGACGAAGTTCCCTGGTACAGCAAACCCAACCTTCGACTCTTATATCTCTTGATGTTTCCGACCTGTCTCGGAGTGGAGATGACGAGTGGGCAAGTCTTTGCAGATACATCTTTAATAGCAAATTGCTGACCCGAAGAAAGTTTCGACATGTCCATGATGAATGGCCTGCAGGCTGTGCCTTCATGGCTTGAATGTAAGGTGGTCACCTAGTTGATGTCAGAAAAGTTTGACTCGGACGACAGACTATCATCATCCTCGTTCCGCCTCATTGGGTCTCATGACTGCCATGTATGCCCTGGGTGCTGTTGCCGCCATTCCGTTTGTTCCCTCTGTTGTCGATAACGTCGGAAGGCGATACCCGATATTGCTCGGAGGTATAATCTCGATAATTGGTGGCATTCTTCAAGGATCTGCATTGAATTGTAAGTGATTGATATGTTTCGAAACTCTGGAACGCTTTTCATCTTGAATCTAATAGTCGCGATGTTCCTCATTGCTCGTTTTATGCTCGGATTTGCCAATGTCTTCTGTGTCGTAGCTGCTTCTTCTTTGATTGGAGGTACGACAAAGTGTCTTTGACCTGCGTATTAGTGATTGAGCTATGTGAAGAACTCTCACATCCTAAAGAGCGAGCGGTTCTGGGTTGCCTCTTAAATAGTACTTGGGACCTTGGTAAATTGAAATCATGATCGTCTACGACTGGAGGTTTTGAGTTGATCCCTCCTAGGCGCTGTAGCTGCTGCCGGGGTGACCCTCGGGACGTTTGCGATGCCCAACAATTGGGGGTGGAGAATCCCATCTTTCCTCCAAGTACTACCTAGTATACTTCAAGTCACCTTCATTTGGTTCCTCCCAGAGTCTCCTCGCTGGCTTGTATCGCAAAGAAGAGGGATGGAAGCGTATGCCATTCTCGTGAAATACCATGCAGAGGGGGATGAAAACTCGGACTTTGTCAAGGCGGAGTATTCCCAGATTGAGCAGACGCTGGAAGCAGAACTGAGGAATGCTCAGATCAGCCGGAAGGATGTATTTTCAACGCCAGGGATGCGAAAACGAGTCATCGTCGCATCCTTCCTCGGTCTGTTCACCCAGTGGAGTGGAAGTGGATTAATTTCGTTAGCTCTGCCCTTGATTGCGGTCTGTTGGACTGTTTGCTTATCGCGCTTACAGACACTTCCTTTCGCTGATCTTAGACAACATTGGCATTCACGATAACCGGATGAAGAACATTATCAATCTTGCCAAATGTTCTTGGAGCCTCGTTACTGGTACAGTCGCTGCGTTGATAGCGCCTCAATACCCTCGAAGGAGGATGTATTTAGTAAGTAATGTGGTTGTGGACTACTCTTCATATCATTCTTCTAACCTTTCTGTAGGCATGTACTATATCTCTATTTGTTATATTTACTGCTTGGACTGTAGCCAGTGCGGAGTATTCGCTCACTCACAGCAAGATTTCTGCACAAGCAGTGCTCGTGTGAGTATTCAAGTTCACTAAAGACGCTGTGTTTTCCATTCTCACCACACATTCTACAGTCTCATCTTTTTGTATAGTCCGGCTTACAACCTAGCATTCTCCGCCTTGACTTACAGTAAGTGTTACGCTATCCGTGTCATCTTGAACCACTCTTTGTGACGAAACGGATTGGGATGTAATCAGCGTTCTTGGTTGAGCTCTTCCCGTTCCATGTCCGAGCCAGGGGCATCACCATCTTCCAGTGGTGGAACCGTGGTGGGGCATTCTTCA
>JBBPQU010000326.1:0-24566 GCA_038092655.1 Boletus sensibilis | reverse complement strand
TGGATAGGAAAACTCACAAGAAGCCACGTCCTGGCCGACAAGGCCACTGACGCAATCAGACGACCCAGACGATACGGGTCCAAGGTTAAGGGCTGAAGCAGTGATCGGGAACGACGTGCCGCCGAAGGTAAGGCTAATGCTCGGGAAAGAACTGCACGGGACTACAGAGTGTCAATTGAGTCAAAGCACGCAACCAGATCCGAACTTACAGGTGTAGAAACCCTGTCCGTAACTGCTCGGTGCAGCCGTACCACCGAGGGCACTGTACAGCGTCGACACTTGCCAGGGAGCACCAACAATGAGGGTGGTACCAGTGTCGATGACGGCAGCGACGTTGCTCAGAATCGTCTGACCATTACCCTGAACGTTGTCCATGTTCACCTGCCAGTAACCCTGAATGACCGATGTTAGTGAATGCCCACCTGCACCCGACACTCAGGCTTAAGCTCACCTGCTGCGTTACAGGTGTATAAGTGAAGCTACCAGTGTACAGCGTAGGGTTCGATCCACCGATATATAACTCGGCTCCAGAAGACGAGAGCTTGAATGAAAATACTTGATCGGTCACCTGTCCTTGAGTGACGAGTGTTGGGAATACTGGGCTAGCGCCATAAGACGATATAGACTGGAAAGCCATTCCCATCAAACCGTCTGCAGGGAACTGAGAGCTTTGGAACCCAGAAGAGTACGTTGTTGCAGCACCAAGGGTCTGAGTGGTCGCCTACCTGGCTGTCAGGAAGGATCACGTTGGCAAGCAATACAGAACATACGGTGAGTCCAGCAATGGATACGGTATCGGTGTATTGTTCACCTGAGACAGTGGATCCATCTCCATACTGGAGGCTGAACGTCTGACCCATGTCTTTCGCAGTCGAAGAAGAAGTGGGGTCCCAGAGGGTGTGACCGCTGCAAGTCGAATCACAGGTAGACCCTGGCAGGAAGAGGTCGCTGTCGTCGAACTGAATAAAAAAGTGGTGTGTTTAACAGAAAATACCTACCTGGAACCGGTGTCGAAATCGACTGTAAGGGAAGTTAGGGTAGACATTTGTCAGGAATACAAGAAAACCTACCAGTGAAGGATTGGGCAGGGGTACCAACTGATATGGTACCATACCAGAGTTCACTGCTGTCATCAGTCAGAGGATCGCCAGCCCCACGCTTTTGGGACCCATTCACGGCAGCAGGGTGCATCGACCGTGTGTTTTTCTCAAAATTGGCGAAGCCGCGCAGGATCTTACTAAAAACAATGCTTGAGTGAATGCGATGTAATGGTGCATATGACGTACGCCTTGACTGATGCAACATGAGAGTTGAGTGCGTCAAAATTAACGCTTTTGTCAGCGTTCAGCAACCCAGAACGTTTGGTGATTGTGATGGCCGTGCCGATCCTCTGCCCAGCGGGCTGAGGTGCTGCTGCGGCCAAAACAGCCAGTGCAACAATGGACATCGCGAGAGTGAAGCGCATTCTAAACAAGTGAATGTCACGAAGGAAAGACAGTGGGACTACTTGGTGAAGTTTTAGCGTTAACCTGCCCACCTTTAATACAGCAACCCATGGCGCCAATTACCCCGTATAGATGAGTGGTTCTTGCTCCTACCATGTGATGATAAGAGTCGTTCAAGAATGCTTGTCCATCTCGCACCACTCGGCGCGTACTGGTGACAACCGCCTTGGGCAGAGACCATCTGAGTAAAAAATCCGAAGCAAGAACTTGCATCAAATGGATCATGCGCTCCCTGTCAGATACTTCCAAAACAGCTCCAATAGATCTAAACACATTAGCCACCTTTGCCCAAGTTGGCACGAGCTCCGGAAGATCGAAGCTGAATCCCACATGCTAACTCGCGAGCGTCCATGATTTTGGCAGGGAAGATGGCATACCTGTAGAACACCTTGAGGGCATTCCCGGGACGGATATAATACTGCTAAGTACCCTGGGATAGCGCTCGGCGCTTCAAGTTACTGCGCCCGTAGTCATGCCAACCACTGTACATGTGAAATGAAGTTGAGCACGTGTACTTTCCTCACAAGTAATAGAAGGATGACGGCATCGGACAAGCCATAGCTACAATCATAAGGCGATCAAAAAGACACATGTAAGTAATATTGGTATTGCTATCTCTGTCAACCGCAGCAGACGATTTGATTCCACATGGTTAGGCCATCTGCATCAAATATTGATGGTACGATTCTCAGGTGCCAACAGTGCACACGAGCCTGTTCCAAATCTGCGCACCACATCAGTTGTCGTACGCTCTGATAATCCCAAGCACTTACTGAATTCATGGCCATGCTCGGACTAAGGCCGGCTGCTCGCCGCCGTTCGTCTCCCCGTAAGATGGAGAATAAGGAGCAATTTCACCCTTTTAATGCCACGAATCTCCGGTGGCCAGTGGTAGGGTTTCGTGAAGAGTCTCGTTCCCCGTGATGGCAGCCTGACGAACTTAGCATGCATCATAGACAACTTCGTGCACGGCGTTGTAAAGCCAAACGGTGCTGCGAAATAAACTGAACATATTCAAGTTCAATTGAGAAACTGTCTCTCCAGATAGCAGATCCCGCGCTGACAGAGTTGAGATATTTCTCGACATTAAGTGTAGGAGCTCAGTCATCCACACCGCATATCTGAGAGCCACGACCTTACATGCAGATCAATAAGAAACAGACATAATCCGGACAATTCGAAGCAGTCCGAATATCCAAGCTAGTCAAAACGTAGTACAAGATATAAGACATGGAGGGGAAGACATTGACCCTGAGTACGCTATTGGTGGACATCCGTTTTCTAACGAAGTCAACTTTGCAGGAGCGCTCAGGCAAGCTGAGCGAATCCGACGCGAGTATTACCGACATCGAACATTGTGTAGACGTTTTGGAGGAACACATCCCCAACAACCCAGAATGCTGTTTCAACAAAGCGGAAAAGAAAGAGCAATGAGCATCATCGCAACACATAGCACCGCAAGCACGCAAAGCGAATCTCGACATTATGAATGTGAGACACTCACAAGCCCCCGTGTCCTCGCCAACGATGCCACTAACACAGTCTGTCGAACCGGGAGAGACCGTCCCAAGGTTGAGGGTATCTGCGGAGATGAGGAACGATGTGCCCCCAAAGGTGAAGCTGACGTTCGGGAAGGAATTGCATGAGACTGCGGAGTGTTAATGAGGTGACGGAAATGAAGCAGTTGCGGACATACAGGTGTAGTAACCTGGCCCTACCGTCCTCCACGCATCGGTCCCACCGAGCGCAGCGTAGAGGCTTGCGACGTCAGAGGGATTGCCAAGAACGAGGGTGGTGCCGGTGTCAATGATGGAATCGATGTTGCTCAGAATTGTCTGTCCGTTACCCTCGATGCTATCCATATCGACTTCCCAGTAAGCCTGAACACTCAATATCAGTGATGGTCGAGAACACGCATAACCCGCCGCTCACCTCTTGTATCACAGGGGTGTAGCTGAAGTCGCCAGTGTACAATGCCGAGTTGGCACCACCAACGTACAACTCCGCTCCAGAGGCTGCGAGTTTGAATGAAAACGCTGGTGCATCCGTCTGCCCCTGCTCGACTAAACTCTGAAAGACAGGATTCGCGTTATAATCAGAGAGAGACGGGAAACCCATTCCCATCAGACCGTCTGCAGGGAACTGGTCTGCTGCAAAGCCAGAAGAGTACTGTGAGGCAACGCCGAGGGTTTGGTCTACTGCCTGCTGAGCCATCAGGCACCATAATGTCGCGAACAGAAACCGACTATACCGTGAGTCCGTCGACATTAACGGTATCGGCGAACTGTTCGCCCGAAACAGTAGATCCATCTCCATACGTAAGGCCGAAAGTCCGACCCAAGTCCTGAGCAGTTGAAGAACCGTTGGGATCGTAGATGGTGTGGCCAGTACAGCTTGGACGCGAACAGTCGGGCCCTGGCAAGAAGAGATCACTGAAATCTGGCTTAGCAAACACACTGGCGCTGGATTACGGAAACATACCTCGAGCCCGTGTCGAAGTCCACTGCCAGAAAGGATGAGTCGTGCGTTCATTGACAGTGCAAGAAAGCTCACCGGTGAAGGTGTTGGCAGGAGTACCAACAGAGATGGAGCCGTACCACATCACATTGTTACTGTCAGTCAGGGGTACAGCACCGGTCCCGCGTCTCTGGGTTCCTTTCAAGGCAGCGGGGTGTGAAGCTCCCGTATTCTTCTGGAAATTGTCTAATCCACGAAGGATTTTACTATGTATGGATGTTTGAGTTGACGCGAAGCGGAAGAAGAATATGACGTACGCTTTGGTTGATGTAACATGAGAGTTGAGTGCATCAAAATTGACGCTCTTGTCGGCATTCACCAATCCTGAACGTTTGCTGATGGGGATGGCCACACCAATCTTCTGCCCCACAGGCTGCGGCGCTGCTGCAGTCAAGACAGCCAACGCAACGATGGACGTCGCGAGAGTGAAGCGCATGCTAGACAGCTCTACTTATGCTACGGAAGGAAGAGATACAAGTGGATGAGTGTGCAACTCGACACCCACCTTTTAAATGGCTGAGACCCGAGGTGAAGAGTCGTGCCACTGTCAGACTCATCTTTACGATCAGGATCTCCGGGAGCCCATCGGTTCAGTTTACGCCACTTAGCGCGCCGCCTGCCAGCAACTGCTGGGTCAATAAGGCCCCACCCAGTGGTGCATGTGTACTTATCTGATCGGCCACGTACAAAGTGGTGGCCACATGATGATTATGCCCATCTCGAGTTAAATTGGGAGCTTGTTCGACTTTCTACATCTGCAAGAACAGTGTGTAACGTTAGTACTTGACGACTCTACCACAGGCCGTTGAGAGCTGTGATTGGAGATTGGCTAGCAAAGAAAGGAAATTAAAGGTCGACACTCAATTGCTGCTGAAATGGCATTGTAAACCTGTTCAAAACCCCGGCTAAGTTGGCAGATTACTATAGTTATAGTACTCTCAGTGCATTGGGTCGTGATCATCTATATGATGCGTACTAACCAGAAGGGGAAACACGTTCCGGAATTGTTGTCTGTGCACAAGGCTGATACTTGGCTATGTACTTAGCATGGGATCACCGACCTTTTTCTTTTTATACTGGCAGTGGTCCAGTGGTCCGGTGGAAGACTGCGCGTCATAATGGTCATGAATGAGAATATAGAAGCTGATCGGAAACAATGCAGTTGGCGCTATGCGGCCGCAGCGAAGGGTGCGACACCAATCACTTTCCAAGGCTGAGCCAAGCGGACTCTTCGTCTTCCATGTCAGCGGGCGGATTTACGGGTACCCATTACCTAAGTCACCCAATTTTATGATGAGTCTACACCGATGTTCACCACCACGGGACCGTATCTCCGACCAGAGCAATGGGCTAAACACAATACACGCTGTCCAAAAATAGAGGTTAATTCCACGTCAGCCGAATGCAAATGATCAATCATTAAAATGTTAGACAACAGACCAGTTTCACACTCTTGATCAAGAGGAAGGGGTACTCCCATACAAGTGGGACTGCAAGCGTAGAGTTAGCTTCGCTCTTCTGCATGTTGGAGGGATGAAGTTTGTAGGTGGTGGCGGTGACGATGGGGTAGTGGTGGCGCATTCATTCTTGGAGGCTGGTGCTATCGGTGGAATGGAAGGGTGAAGGTGAGCATGAGTGACTTCGTTTATATTACCATCCTCCCCCTCGAAGTCATCGCGCACTGGTCCATAATAGACATTGCGCTCGACGGTGACGGTGTTGATGGGCCGAGGGTGGTGAACATGATCCATATCGAATAGAACGCCACGTTGTAGAAGTGGTAGAATAGTAGCCCCGATGCTGTCAACGATAGTTCAAATGAACAAGTCGATTTCCGGATGATAATTTAAGGCTAGATCACTTACCCAGAGAGGAGCGAGACGAGACCACGGATACATTCGCCGCCGCATTCAAAGTATTTGAAGCAACCATTTTGAAGCACCACAAGGCATTCATCTATGTTAGAATGCGTCTCAATGTTGCGCAAACTACCATGCGAGTACATACCATCTGCGCCAAAGAGGTCGTACAGCGCGACACTGAGGATGTTTATCGTTGATGCCAACGATTTACGTGCCCAGTGCCAGCGAGCAAGTATGTCAGACATCTCATCCCAATTGCTGTAATTCTCCACCTTGCCGAGCATCTGCGCCAATAGAACCACGTCGTTTAGAGCGACAGTCATTCCGCCGCCAGTCAGGGGATGTCGCATATTCCAGGAATCGCCGAGAAGGAAAAATGCCTTCCTTAGTGTATTTCCCGCCTTGTTTTACAGAAGGTAGGAATGAATTTGGCATGCGGCGCAAGCGATCACTGTCAAGTGCTTCATGGATAGCTACATGTAGGGATGTGGGGAGATGAGGAACGACATTTGTAAGGATATGTCCCTAAAGGCATGTCAGTGGAGAGCACCGCACGCAAGATGAATTCCTTGCCTTGAGGTCAGACGGCAGTGGATGTTTTACATCTACCAGCATGCGGGTATCGTGTTCTGATATCTGGTACAAGAGGACTGGTCCGTGTCCTTTAACGAGAGCAACGGTGCCATGTTGAGGTATTGGTAATCGTGCATTCTTGAGGATAGCACCAACGAAATAGCTTCGTGTTGATGACTGACGGGCAGACTTGCCCATGACTGCATTTCTAAAATTCGAGAAGCACCCATCCGCGATGATGACCAAATCCGCAAAAAAAGGTTCCTTTTCCTCTTTAGAGCCATCTCCTGGCGGAGATGAACGCGTAGCACGAACACCAAGCACTCGTTTGGTGTGTTCGCATTCTATGAGCTCGTTCACCGTAGCTTCGATCACGTCCACGCCTGGTGCACGCTTGGCATACTCTCTCAAGCGCATGATAAACCTGCCATGGTGAAAACTGCGACCCTGTCGCCCATTGGGATAAGGAATGTGAACGAGACGACCTGAGTGTACGACGCAATAACCGTGCTCCGGAACAGAATCAATCTCCTCCAAGGCGCCCTCCATGCCAAGTTTCTGCAAAGCAGCGACACCAGCAGGCTGTAACAACTCGCCGACTATACGGTCCGGTTCGGAAAGGGAACGTTCCAGCAGTGCGACACGAATGGGAGAATCGCGTAATTTTGAAGTTATAGTCGAGAGGGCATGCGCGAGTGCCGAGCCTGCGACGCCAGCACCGACGATGAGGATGTCGTAGTGGTTCGTACGCATTTTTCTTGACCGTCGTTCGGGAGTGGTGGTAGTCGAAGGTTGAACGAAGTGAGCCGAGTCCAAGCCGAGTCTGTGATTCTGTCTTCACCTTGCTGACTCAGCAAGCAAAAGTGGGCTGATCATCAAAGCTCTTTATATAAACGTTCAACGATAATTTTGCAACACTCGTCCGAGTCTAGTATTATGTGTCACTAGTAACGTTCCATTCATATTTGAAAGTGTACATTTCAAGAAATCGCACCATTGGGCAAGAAAAATCTCCCGTACATTTTTTGTCTATAGACATTGTTTCAGGGGCTTTCCGCTTATCTAATGCCTCCAATTTGGTTCAAAGTCGCCGAAATACTTGACTTCATTTCGCACTTGCACAGTGTTTCAACTTGTACAAATTGGCAGTTGATTCAACCTCGCAGTAGGCTGTAGTCTGAGCCATTCAAGCCAAACTTCCGTGACTACGGAGACAATTGAGCTGGCGCGAAACACACAATATGGCAGCACCATTGCTCACATTTCACAAGGAAATCTTAGAAGAGATACATGACCCGTCCACGAGCGACCTGCTCATCCTTGCTCGCGGTCTCGGGTTACGGCGAATAATATGTACGCTCATGAAGATTTACGACTCTCCACAGAACTTGGTTCTCCTCGTCAATGCCTCGCCGGAAGAAGAGGTTGCGATCGGTGAGGAGCTCGGTATTATGGGCTGTCGAAAGCCCGGTTTGCGTATTGTCGGTTATGAAATGGGTAAACGAGATAGGTTTGTCCTCGTTTCACCAACTCTCCGAGGGTGTAGGGTGTTCACATCCGTCAAGACAGGATCTATACAAGAAGGGGGGCCTTATTTCAGCGACGTCTCGGATATTAGTCGTCGATATGTTACAATCTGACATACCCACCGAACTCATCACCGGTATTATTGTCTTGCACGCTGATAGGTGGGTTCTCATTCGTGTCAAGCAGCGTAACTGTGAACGTGCTTCTTCAGAGTGACGGCGCTTGCATTGGAAGCGTTCATCGTTCGACTGTATCGCGAAAAGAACATCACTGGTTTTCTAAAGGCATTTTCCGATCAGCCTGAATTCATCACTAGTGGAATGTCACCCCTGAAAAATATCATGAAAGAACTCCAGTTGCGGACGGTTCACATTTATCCCCGGTCAGTCATCCGAACGAGAAGAAAGCCACCTTCTGATTTTGAGATAGCAGATTTCATCAATCCATCAAGGATACGCTCGAGAATCGCAGAGCTGATGTCGTCGAGTTGTATCAACACTTGACGGAAAACATGTCAACTATTCACCATGCGATAGTACAGTGTATGACTATAACGCTCTCCGAGTTAAAGCGCTCGAATACCTCGGTTGGGTCACATGTTACATCCCATTCTGACAATATTGATCCCGCACTCTAGCTCGACCTCGACGATCTTACCGTTGAAAGTGCTTACTTCAAGTCGTTCGATGCAGTGGTGCGGAGACAGCTTGATCCTGTGTGGCACAAGGTAGGACCTAAGACGAAGCAGTTGGTTAGCGATCTTGCGACACTAAGGCGTCTCTTAACGTACGTGATTCTACGTCATGAACCTATTTCGTTGTTGAATGCGTCTCAATATAGCTACCTGTTATCCTACGATGCTCTCGGATTCCACGCATACCTCGAAACGCTGATAGCCTCTAACACAACTACCGCAATGGGCACTGCGCGACAAAATCAATCCCCATGGATGATTACAGACGCCGCCAACATCATCTTTCAAACTGCAAAACGACGATGTTACACCATTTCAAAAACCGACGCTGATCGCCCATCGGCAGTGATCGACCTTGTGGATGACGAAGATGCGTGGGACGCGTTGGATGACATAGAAGGACGTGGAAAACGATCACTAGCGAAACCCCCCAAGCCCTGGATCCCCGATGGCATGGACCCCGTTCTCGAGGAACTCCCGAAATGGGATCTACTTGCAGACGTACTGCATGAGATTGAAGAAGAGATCATGAGGCAAGAGTCGCTTTCATCGTGTGAGCCTTCCCCTATTCTCGACATACCGAGATGATGACACAAAACCTTCCAGACGGTCGTGGTTCGAATACTGTTTTAGTTATGACATCCTCACCTCAATCCTCTGCTCTGGTCAGTGAGTTCCTGTCAAAGATGAATGTTGATGCGCCGAAAGGTGAACGAGGAAGGAAGTTGATGGAATCGAAGCTACGCCGTTACCTATACTGGAAAGGTAGACTCGCAAGCCAGAAGAACGGCAGGAGCGGGACAACCGTGCAACCCGAGAAACCTGCACCTCAAGCATCTGGTAGTACTGGTTCTGCGGGAGTGAGCGAGGCGCTGCAAAAGAAGGACAAAGAGAGGGCAGCGAGGAGTGCGAATCGACGAAGAATCCGTGGTGGTGTCCCATCCTCCACTACACCAAACAAACCCAAGGAGGGCCCCAAACCTGAGGAGGTAATCGTGTTGGACGACGGTGAAGAGATTGCAACATTGTAAGATTCCTTTCTTGTTCTAACGCAAATATTTGTCTCAGTATGTGTTCATCCAGCCTCGCATCACAGAGTACATCCATGAATGACCTCATAGTTCCTGAAGGGGATATGGAACTACTGGAAGGGATACTCGCCAGTCAATTCGATGCCGACTTCGATATGCAATATGGTATACTTCCACCTCAACAGACCGTGGTCGTACGCGCCTACTCTGATGACACGGATGACCAGGTATTGACAGAGATACAACCCAAGTTCATCGTAATGTTCGAGCCTAGCCTCGAGTTTGTGCGTCGTATCGAAGTGTACCGCAATTCGAACCCAGGCTTGGGTGTGAGAGTCTACTTTATGTTGTATCAGCTGAGCTGCGAGGAGCACAAGTATCTGGCAGGACTCAGGCGTGAAAAGGAGTCCTTCGAACGTCTCATTAAAGAGCGCGGTGTGCGTGTATTTCGTTTATATACGGATCACACACCTCACTCACTCTTCCCATGTAGTCGATGCTGCTTCCGATCTACGAGGACAAAAGGCTTGGGAGTAAAACCGGAGAACAGATCATCAAATCGATCAGTTCGCGTCTAGCTGGTGGACGAAAGGAGCTGAGTACACAACCTTCCCAGGTTTGTTGGCACCGTTCTTGACAATCACCCTGAAGTTGATGGACGTTTGAGGTTATCGTCGACATGCGTGAGTTCCGGTCGACCCTCCCTTCGTTACTGCACGCGTCGGATCTCTTGGTTATTCCCGCGACGCTGACCGTCGGGGATTACGTTCTTACACCGAATATCTGTGTTGAACGGAAGAGCATACCGGATTTGGTTTCGAGTTTCAATAGTGGGCGGTTGTAAGTTGTTGCTCTGCTGTATCTGCACTTCCGTATCTCCGTGTTCCTGCTAATCCAGCCTCTACACAAGGTACACCCAGTGTGAACTCATGTCAGTGCACTACAAGCAGCCTGTCCTGCTCATCGAGTTTGAGGAAAACAAAGCATTTTCGCTCGAGGTTTGTCTTTTCCGTTAGAGCCAACCTGCGTGAGCCAACCATTACATATAGACGGTGTCAGAAACGACCAAGACATATGCCAAACCCTCAGCTAAGCACCCTCACAAGAAGGCTGGTATATCTGCCGAGTCAGACCGAGCGCCGCCCTCGATCCAGTCTAAACTCGTCTTGCTCACGCTCCACTTTCCTCGTGTACGCATCATCTGGTCGTCCTCTCCTTACGCGACGACGGACATCTTCAATGACCTTAAAGCGAACAACCCTGAGCCCGACCCGTCTCGGGCCATCGCGATTGGGGCCGAAGAGGATCCAGATGTGGGTGCGGGAGTGAACGCAGCCGCGGAAGAACTCTTGCGGTACATACCGGGTGTGACGGCCAAAAACGTCAAGTATGTGATGAGCAAAGTAGGGAGCGTGCGTGAGCTGTGTGAGTTGGGGAGGGAGGAGGTACAGGGGATACTGGGCGTTGAACCTGGGAATCTCTGTTGGGATTTCATGCATCGAGGGGAACGGACGAGGCGGACTGGATGAGGGTCGTGAGGCGGTGCACCATCTGGGTGAGGTCAGTCTTATAGCTCAGTCTCGGTTCTGACGGAACTTGGTATAACTGTCGTTCCTCAGACTTCCTGTCGTATTTAGATGCAACTGCGTGGGTAGGTGATACAGATCACGTACCGTGTACACTGCGTTGTAAGTGTCAAGTCTGGTTCGGCCGAGACAGCTTGAAAGTGCAGCGGGCAGCAAAGAAGAGTAAATGCGCAAAAGTATAAAACAGGCAGTGCGATGTGAAGATCAGAGATCAGGGAACCGAAGACACCCGTCGGATAGTATTGTAAGAGTGCAAAGCAGCACCGATCCTGTTCGGCTCATTGAACTTGACGAGCTCACGAACTCCTTCTCTACATAGTACCAGGCCAGCAGACTGCAGTATAACATTCTCCAGCTAACAATCACTCCTCTGCCAGTCGTCAGCTAGAATATCCATGGCGGTCCGAGCCGGCACACGCAAGGGCACACGTGAACTATTGATCTCATGTCACTGGCAGCTATGAAGTATAAATACAGTGGGAGCCGGTTCACAGGAGACCAAGAACCCACAAAGTGTTATCGCATCACTTGAAACCTCTCTTCTCAAGCCGATTCATAGAACTCCACCTCACTTATACCAGTAGCGAACAATGCCTGCCGTTCAACCGCCTGCCAAAGTGCTCGTATCGGGTGCGACGGGGTACATTGCCGCATGGGTCGTGCAGAACCTGCTCGAGAAAGGGTACGCCGTCCGGGGCACGGCAAGGTCTGTTGCCAAGGGTGATTTCCTCAAGAAGGTGTTTGCTTCCTATGGTGATCGGTTCGAGGTCGTCGTCGTAGAGGATATCGCCAAGGTAAGCCGGACTCCAGCCTGAGTGAGGCCCTAGACGGTCATTCATGGGCCATGGCACGTTGTCTCGGGAGTCGGGATGCCATGCGTTGCGCCGTGTTATAGTTGTACATATATGCTTATCATTTCGCGGTCTGTCGGTTAGGATGGGGCATTCGACGAGGCGGTCAAAGGCGTGGATGCCATCGAACACACAGCATCGCCTTTCCATATGAATGCAGTCGACCCTGATGGTGAGTCGCCAAGAGGCTCTAACTTAGAATACCCACTAATCAGCTTCTTAGAACTGATCAAGCCAGCCGTCAACGGTACGGTTGGAATGCTAAAGAGCATTCTCAAGGACGGGTGCGTCTATCGAACATGCCATTCGGCAGCCAGATCGAAGAACGTCCATTCCCAATGAAATAGATCAACCAAGGTCAAACGCGTCGTGATCACTTCTTCCGGAGCGGCAGTTCTCCGTGAAGATCCGAACCCTATTACGTTCACAGAGGCGGACTGGAACGACCAGTGTCTTGAGATTCTCAAGAAATACGAGGACGAAGGAAAGAGGAACGAGGCTCCTAACATGGTGAAATACCGAGCATCGAAGACACTCGCAGAGAGATGTATGCAGCATTTCTTCATTGGTTTCTGGTTGAACGGCTGCTGACCGGCGATCCACGCAGCTGCTTGGGAATTTGTAAAGAGCCCGGAAAACAAGTCTCGCATCAACTGGGATTTGGTAGTACTAAACCCACCATTCGTAGGTTTAAGCTTTGGACGTCTGGATTGCCTTTGCAAGTCTGACCCTCCTATTCTCAGGTCTTTGGGGTAAATGATCAGAATTTGTGTACTGTGTACTAGAAATTCCTAACCTGACTCTTTCGCCATGATAGCCAGCCATCCATGAAGTCACCACGCCTGCTTCTCTCAACACCTCTGCAGCAATATTCTACAACTACATCGCCGACGGTGCCAAGGCCAACGCGGCAGGCAACGAGTTCCTCGCCAACACAGGTACTTGCTGGATCGACGTACGTGACCTCGCCGAAGCGCACGCCATCGCTCTCGAGAAGGAAGCCGCGGGTGGCGAGCGCATCATCACCAGTGGCGGTAAGTCCACGTGTTCCCTCGCTCGGTTGTGGCTGAAGGAAACGATCCATTGACTGACGGACACCTCCCACAATTACCTATAGGGCTCTGGAAATGGCAAGACTTCAGTGAGTACAAGGTCGTCCGAGACCTTTGAAAAGTGACGGGTCTTGGACTGAAGTACCTAACCTACGTTTCTTCCTTCAGTCGATGCCGCCAACGACTTGAGTCCACCACCAAAGCTCTCGACCGCCCTGCCAGTCGGCGTACGAGGTGCGGGCAAGACTGCAAAGCACCTGACCATCTACGATACGGCCAAAGCAGATCGCATTCTTGGCTTGAAATATCGGACTATCGCGGAGACAACCAAGGATACGCTGGCCGATTACGAAGCCCGCGGGTGGTAGAGAGTCATAGGCAAGCGAGAAAGGATCTTGACCTTTTATACCAAATAAACAACGCGGTGGGGTTTGGATTCGTGTATCCTTATAAGAAGGTGTTGCCAAGTGAATTGTGGATGCATACGTGACAACCTCGGTACCGAGTATGCTGGCGCAAGAAGCATGAAAAAGGGACTGAGGCCATCAAGAAGTAGAAACATCCTATGGAAAAAAAGACGAAAAGAAGAAGTTCTGGCCTGGCTGTGACGTTCCCATCCGCCGAAACCAAAAAAAAGAACACGAACCCTACAAACCTTGACCTTGCGGCCGCCGCTCGTGAAAGCACGAAGGGTGCTATGACAGGAGGACCAAATAGAGTCGCTCACCCTATATTCGGTGGAAAAAATGAGCACGCAAATGGACGCCATTCTGACAACAGTTGGGATACGTTATGTAAATAACTTTGCTGATAGTGACGACAGCAGCCTGATAAGCCAAAAATCCTCGGCCATACAATCCGTCTGGGATCTGGGGTAGCAGGAGACGACCCAGCGTGCTGCTGGTTACTCTCGTATACTTGAGTGTTTAGAGTTGTTGTGCACTCATCTGATAAATAGAATCTGGATGCATCTCAATTGGCGACGAATATGGATGGCGTGTCTGATCTGGTTCTGACTGACATTTACACCGAATCCTACATCGATGAACAGCTAAAGAGTATAATATATGATGTTCATACACCAAACCATAGTAAAACGGGAACGAGACGAAGTTCGACCCACGCAGCGATAAACCCTATGCATACTAAATTTTACATCCGTTAGCAAGACGTCTGCAGGATCATAGATGACCACTTGCTCTAGTGAACGTTCCCATGGTGGTGAATGTTTCTTTCCTTGGTGGCTCATTCTTCCCGCGGTATAATGACTTGACAGCGTCGCTCATATTAGCCTTGCGCTTAACCTCCTCCGCAGCAAGAGAATTCGTAAGCGCTCGCGATGCAGCTGATATCGTGGGGTTGAGACCGGGTGCAGGCGAAGGGGAAGACCCTGCCGATGTTGATTTCTTCTTTTTCGAGACAACAGTGGCCTCCTCGACGATAGCGTCCGTACCGGCTTTCCGTTTCTTCGTCTTCGACTTGGCAGGCTCGCGTGAACGACGGAGTTCCATCGCCACGCGCATGCGCTGTTCCTCGTCTTCAGAGGGATTGATCGTCATGACGTCGGATGTTTGCGAGAATTTGGTGGCACACTGGGGACATAGGTCGAGCTCTTCTTTGTCACCGGAACCACCATTGCTCTCCTCGCTGCTCGATAGCTCTCTGGTAGGTGGATTTGGACCAAGGAGCGTCCGTAGGCCGGATTGCGAGAATACGCAACCACATGAGCGGACGTATACAAAGGGTTGGACCCCATTCATCTCCTTTAGATTGAGAGGGCAGACAAACTGGGGAACTTCACTTGGTGGTAAGTCGGTAGAAGTAATAGGTGTTGATCTCATTGTGAGCTTCAAAGTTTTGACGTCCTGGATCAAAGGTGACCATGGGGGTACAGAAACCATGATAACTCAGCGTACCTTTAGCGAGCGTATGTGCCCACATATCTCTTCCCCATCTCCATACGCTGACTTGTCTAATAGATACTCTATTATAGCATCTTTGTTATATAGCTTTCCTAGGTCACAAGAAACGACCGGCTCCTGGAGTAAGCGCTAGAAAACAGGGTGTTAACACACGCTTACTGTGTATATCATGAGTGAAATACGCACCTTGGAAAGCGCACAGAAAAACCACCTGGCTCGTACTTGATTGGCCTTGTCTGCCTGCTCGGCTTTAGGCTTACTTTTTACAAGATCGCGCCTGTCAGGGATACTTCCTCCGTCATTACCCATGGTGATGGCTCTGAGCAAAGTTGTGTCGTCAGCACTGCTGTGGTCGCTGAGCGCATGCGACTTGCTGACTAAGGCACCCAAATTGGGACTGGCTTGGAACTACCCTGTCAACGATTCGGTTTGAAGTGCCACTGGCGCTCCATGCCCGACACTTGTCTTGCAGCGTGGGTCAGTGTTCGAAGTACCAGTGGCGTGCCAGTGGAAAGCCACAATTTGAGCCCTGTATGGTGCCGCCATAGCCATGGAAGTGGCGTATGGCCATTCCCAGGATAAGGTGTCTTCGGTGCATTCATGCGATTGGCTGTAGATTACCCATTGCTCGTAACTAAAGATCGTGATAAAATCGTAAACGGTCTTCGTAATGATGGTGCGATAAATTTTTTATCAACCCGTGAGTGCTAGTGCAGATGCTCACCTAGAAAACAGAGGATCATTAGCTATGTCAACATCATCTGCCTCACCCTCAGCATCCATTTCTACCAGCTCACAGAACTCCATTTCTTCGTCGAGGGATTTCATGGACATCTTCTGGATTATTTCTGTCCATGTTATATCCAAGAAATTGAATAATTGTGCGAGGGAGATTTTATTATGGATTAGTACTTTAAATACGTGTAGGGCTTATACCAGATAGGAGAATCTTAGGATAGACATAGAAAGCATGTGCAGTGAGGAAGACGAAGACGAGAGTTCCCCAAACTAAGATCATGGAGTCAGCGCCGCGGTAGATAAGGTGTGATCGCGTAGATAAAACGTCACACATTGAGATCTATAGCCGTGTGAATGTCATTGGCTTTCACGCGGGCTAGTTAGTCACGCTGCAGGGCATGAAGCGCCAGTGGCACTCAAACACTGAGTTTAGCTGATAACACTTAAACTTGGCTACAACAAGACCCTACCCGAGCATCTATTATTGTGGGCGCATCCGCCATGTTCATGGCTGGTGGCTTCAATTCCACGGGCTGCCACTGGTCATTGTGGCGTGTGATAGGGTCTGGCCGCCAGTGGCGCTTCAAACACTGTGTCGAACGAATCGAGCCTGCTAAGGTCAGATGTCGATGGACATTTTGTAAAAATAGTGCGCTGTATTGTCACACTCGAGAAGGAAAAGGAATTACAAGCCCATGGATATGGAAATGAAAGTGTTTGTTTGTAGTTGTTATTTTTCAAAGGACTTGCTTTTTTTAGGGACGGCTTTATCGCGGGAAATGTCGACTCGGACTGTACTGCCAATTCTCCAGGCTCGCACACAGCTCGCTGTACAGTTCCGCTGTCACCATCTTTCATGCTAACCACATTTTAGATGCTCTATAAAGCCATATTACAGAGTAAACGGCCCCTCCAGGCCGCCTCTTATGTCATTTCTTCGACCACGACCGCCGCCGCCAATACATCTTCTGCTATTCTTTCTAGAGTATTTGTAAAGCGAAGAATCAGCTTATCTGGAACAGTACGCTCTCTGAAAAGGAGCGCTTTCAGAAGGTCTTTCTCCACGAGGAATGTTATTCCTCCTGAGTCACCCGATCAGCTACCTGACGCTTCCTCGGCTGCGCCACTCTACCGTACGCTCCTCGCACTCATTGCGCACTTCCGATCTGACTTGCAATTGTTATACAGGGAAGATCATAACAGCATGGACTCAAACGCCCACCAAATGGTATCCACTCCCTCTGGCTGTCGGCGCACTTCTCCTCGTCGTTATCCAGTACCACAAGAGGACGTCACGTGCGCAGAAAGAAGTCCATGTCGACGAGGAGGGTCGCGAGGTTATTAAGCTCAAGGGTCCTTGGCAGGTACGTACGCCTGTTCCCTTCATTTTACCCGACATAAATCCTTTCCAGGTTCATGTAATGGGTGCTTTACCGCTACGCAACCTCTCTCGGGTCTGGGGATATCTGAACTCGTTCGAACTCCCAATTTTCATTCGTCCCTATGGCTTTCGGTTCTACGCTTATGTTTTCGGATGCAACTTGGATGAGATTGAACCGAGTGACTTGACAAGATATGCGAGTCTAGGGGACTTCTTTTATCGGAAGCTGAAATCAGGCGTACGACCAGTTGATAACGCTGTCCTTGTAAGTTGTTGTCCACTGGACTTGACTGGTGCATAACTGGGTCCCCTTTCAGGTCAGTCCGGCCGATGGAACCGTGCTTCACTTTGGTACCATCGATAACCTACGCGTGGAGCAAGTCAAGGGGATTACCTACTCCCTAGATGCACTACTGGGCGTAGAACGGTATGGACCCAGCAGCCCTTCATCGCCAACGTCAACGGTCATAGAATTTCCTCAAGATCAAGAGTTCGTCGATCATCGCGAGTTCGCCATTGTTAATGGGGTAGAATACAGCCTCGATAAACTCCTGGGAGCCTCGACACAGAGCACACCTGGCTCGATGACCCCTGTTGAGCGGACGGCGTCTGATTCTGAGGGCGTCGAGGAAATACCCGTTAAACACGGTGCACAGATTGACGCGTCGGTAGCGCAAGAAGGCAGTCTTCAGGAAATTATGGCACACGACGCTTCTGTCGCCAGGGAAATGGGTGTTCGGTCGCCCTTGGGGGAACACAAGAGAAGTATATCAGGGACTAGCGTCAGAAATGGAAACGCGCTCTATTTCACCGTAATATACCTTGCTCCAGGTGATTACCACCGTTTCCACAGCCCCACCGCATGGGTAGTCGAGAAACGAAGACATTTTGTTGGTACGTGATTTCGCCTCGGAGTCATCCTGGTGTACTCACATCCAGTCCAGGCGAACTGTTTTCGGTATCCCCATATATGGCTAAGCGTCTCCAGAACCTTTTCGTGCTCAACGAGCGGGTGGCACTCCTCGGGCGATGGCGATACGGTTTCTTCAGCATGGTTCCCGTCGGCGCAACTAACGTCGGTAGTATCAAAGTGAACTTTGACTCTGTAAGCACGCCTGGGACATCCTTCCAAACACAGAACTTACAAATCTTGGTTACCTCCGCAAGGCCCTTCGCACGAACCTCCGTGGCCGTCCGCCCCCGCCAGGGACGTACACCGAAGCCGTCTACTCCGCTGCGTCCCCACTGCTCAACGGGCAGCCTCTGACTCCAGCACAAGAAATGGGTGGGTTCTGTCTCGGGAGTACGATCGTCCTCGTGTTCGAAGCCCCGAAGAATTTTGAATTTGCCATCAAGGCGGGTCAGCGAGTCAAGGTGGGCAACCGGCTCGGGGATGTTCCTGGAGCGATCACAACCGTTGGGAACCTCAAGCGGAAGACGGAATGATGGTCACCCCACCTGACCTTCTTGTTCCCCCGTATCAGCTCCCGCACTGACCTCCTTGCTCGTTGATGAGAAATCGGGGGCAGTGCATTCGTTCACCCGTGCCTGACTCGAGTGCGCGATCCACCGTATCATGCATACTCGGACGTTTGTACTTGTTGTGATTATCATGGATTTATCGGGGCAATCTGTGTATACCTTCACTTTTATTCCAATATATCTACTATGGCGTGATCACAGTCAAGCAGATCAGACCTATCAAAGTCGATGTGTCCATCGCCGCGACCGAGCGTAACAGTCACTACTGGCAAGCCCTTGAAGATGTCACTGTATTCTCCTGCAGCTGGACGGGGATCGTACTATTCCCGTGACCGGCCTGTATTCCGGGCGCCACATTGCGACTGGTCGATGCGAACAACAGCGCACCGAACGGTTGCCTCTGGCAGGGGAACAAGCAGCGGCAGTGCTTGCGTCTGCTCGTCTGCAAACGACAGATGTGAAGGGGACAGGAGCGACACGGTACATATTTCGTGGCAGTGGGGCGGCCAGCCGTGCCCCAAACATAAAATGCAACTGAGATTCACGCGGCTGCCCCGGGGCCGTAAGATCGAGATTAAGAAGCAATCAATTTGACCCTTTTAATGCCACGAGGGATCCTATAATATGAATGAATTCCGTGTCCGGATCACAAGCCTACTGAATTAATTTCTGACCCCAGCTGCTCCGATGACTGGCTAGTATCTGCGGTGGTGGAAGGGTTTCGTGAAGAGGCGCCCTGGTTCCCCATGATGGCCCAACGAAGTTAGCATGCAACTTCGTGCGCGGCGTTGTGCAGCCCAACGCTGCTGCGAACATATTCGACTGAGCTTGAGAAACTGCCTTTTGGCAGATCCCGCGCTGATAGCATTGAAGTATTTCTCGACACAAAGTTAGCCAAGTTCATCCATCCACACTGCGTATCTGAGAGCCACAACATCACACGCAGAACCCAGGTTGATAAGAAACAGACGCAAGACAATCTGGACTAGTCGAAGCAAGCCCAATATACAACCTAATCAAAATGTAGTACAAGATAAAAGACATAGAGGAGAAGACGTTGGTCGTAGTGGATATCCGGTTTCTGATGAAGCCAACTTTGCAGGAGTGCTCAAGCAAGCTGAGCGAATCCAACTTGGTTATTGCCGACATCGAACGTCGTGTAGACGTTTTGAAGGAACACATCCCCAACAAGCCAGAATGCTGTTTCAAGGAAGCGGGAAAAAAAGAGCAATGAGCATCATGGCAACACATAATACCGCAAGCACGCAAAGCGAATATCGACATTATGAATGTGAGACACTCACAAGAACCGGTGTCCTTGCCAACGATCCCACTAATACAGTCTGTCGAAGAGGAAGGGGACGCCCCGATGTTGAGGGTAGCTGCAGAGATCTGGAACGATGTGCCCCCAAAGGTGAAGCCGACGCTCGGGAAGGAATTGCATGGGACTGAGGAGTGTTAATGAGGTGACAGAAATGAAGCAACTGCAGACATACAGGTGTAGTAACCTGGCCCTACCGTGCTCGACGCATCGGTACCACCAAGCGCAGCATAGAGGCTTGCGACTTGCGAGGGATTGCCAAGAACGAGGGTGGTGCCGGTGTCAATGATGGTATCGATGCTGCTCAGAATTGTCTGTCCGTTACTATCGGTGATGCTATCCATGCTGACTTCCCAGTAACCCTGAACACTCAATATCAGTGACGGTCGAGAACACGCCTGATCCGCCGCTCACCACTGTCGTCACAGGGGCGTAGGTGAAGCCGCCAGTGTACAATGCCGAGTTGGCACCACCAACGTACAACTCCGCTCCAGAGGCTGCGAGTTTGAATGAAAACACTGCCGCATCCGTCTGACCCTGGGCGACTAAATTCTGAAAGACAGGGGTCGCAGGATAAGAAGAGAGAGACTGGAAAGCCATTCCCATCAGGCCATCTGCAGGGAATTGGGATTGTGCAAGGCCAGAGGAGTACACTGAGGCAACGCCGAGGGTTTGGCCTGTCGCCTGCTGAGCTGTCAGTCACCATAATGTCGAGAACAAAAACAGAGTATACCGTGAGTCCGGCGACAGCAACGGTATCGGAGTACTGTTCGCCAGAAACAGTAGATCCACCTCCATACGCAAGGCTGAAAGTCTGACCCAAGTCCTGAGCAGATGTAGAAGTGCTGGGATCGAAGATGGTGTGGCCGGCACAGCTTGGACAGTTGGGCCCTGGCAAGAAGAGATCACTGAAATCAGGCTTAGCAAACACACTGGTACTGGATTACGCAAACATGCCTCGAGCCTGTGTCGAAGTCCACTTCCAGAAAGGATAAGTCGTGCGTTGATTGACAGTGCAAGAAAGCTCACCGGTGAAGGTGTTGGCAGGAGTACCAACAGAGATGGCGCCGTACCACATCACATTGTTACTGTCAGTCAGGGGAACAGCACCAGTCGCGCGCCTCTGGGTCCCTTTCAAGGCAGCGGGGTGTGAAGCTCCCGTATTCTTTTCGAAATTGTCTAAACCACGAAGGATTTTACTACGTATGGATGTTTGAGTTAATGCGAAGCGGAGGAAGAATACGACGTACGCCTTGGTTGATGCAACATGAGAGTTGAGTTCTTCAACGTTCACGCTCTTGTCGGCATTCACCAACCCTGAGCGTTTGCTGATGGGGATGGCGATACCAATGTTCTGCCCCACAGGCTGCGGCGCTGCTGCAGTCAAGACAGCCAGCGCAACGATGGACGTCGCGAGAGTGAAGCGCATACTGGACAGGTCTACTTATGCTACGGAAGGAAGAGACGAGAGTGGGTGAGTGTACAACTCGACGCCCCACCTTTTAAAGGTCTCCGGGTCGGACCCGAGGTGAAGGGTCGTGCCAGCCATCTTCGCGATCAGAATCTCCGGAAGCTCATCGGTTCGGTTACGCTACATAGCGCGCCGCGTGCTAGGTCAATGAGACCTCACCCGGTGGTGTATATGTACTTACCTGGTCGACTACGTACAAGGTGGTGGCCACATTATGATTATGCCCATCTCGAGTTAAATTGTGAGCTTGTTCGACTTTCTATAGCTATACTCTTAGTGAATTGGGGGTCGCGGTCATCTATATGATGCGTACTAACCAGGGGGGAAACAAGTTCCGGGGATTGTTGTCTGTGCACACTGCAGAGCCGACCTAAGTTTCCCGCGTCATACTCTAGGGGTTAATTCGCTTTAACTCGACAACTGGTGAGTCGATACTTGGCTACACAACGTAAGTACTTACACGAGATCCCCGGCTTTTTAATACCCGCCCACAGCATGTCGGCAGACTGTTGGTGCAGTGGAAGACCGCGCGGCAAAATGGTCATGAATCAAAAGATAGAAGCTGATCGGAAACAACAGAGAAGCATGATGCTGTAAACTTGGCGGAGGCGATTACAAGAGTATTGTATATGCTGTTAGCGTTCCGAAGTTGTTGTTCGGTTCCCAGTCCACAGCAAGTTAAACCAGGGGACCGAATAATTTCTGGATTTTAACCAGGTACAATGGTCCTGGGAGGTTAGGGACTAGTCATCACCAGGCTCCTTAAGTCCCTCCGCTGCTGGAGAAGTCGAGGCGATCTACTAGCAAAACGGATAAATCAATATTTAATCCTGACCTAAACAATTGTTCAAAACGTGAATATAATGTTTCAGAATGTGTTTGACATTGGCACTTGTTCAAGACTTGAGAATTCCTCAGGCGATTCAATGAGAGTGCAAGTTTGTAGTTTAGGCGCGCGTTTTGTCGTGTTCTAAATGCTAGTCTAAACATTGAATTTAGACAAGACCAAGGAGCAAATCGAGGCTGAAACACAAAACGCCTCACACGTTTGCAACCACGTGATGCTTCAAGCTCAAGTTTCACTGTGGTTTGATTCATTGAAGGGCAGCTCATACTTGAAATATTGACGCACCAAGGAAATGTGTTCTATTTTTGAGGTTTTGCCAGCGCACAAATGTACTATACATATATCCGCGAACCGCAAGAGAGTATTCCCTGGTCCATTTTAGTTCGTGGACAAACAGCTGCATTCTAGTAAGCCGGGAAGCCTAGCTCTGGTCAACAAAGAGAAACAGCGAACGTCGATACGAGGACCTGCCAATCATTGGAGGGGTTCGGTCCTGAACGTTGAACTTCGGTTCGAACCGGACTTCTCGGGGACCGAATGTTGATTCCATTCAACGTTTCGCGGGAAGGGTCTGCGTCAGGTGCGTGCTGAGTACTGAGTCAGTAATCCACCCTCCAATGGCTTGCCCTGCCCTGAACGTTTTACAGTACATACTGGATGCATAAATGCTGAGCGCTCACCCCGACGTCGCACTCCCGTAACCGTTTGCCCTAGAGGCCGACCATTTCTTCATCGCCACGAGATGCCCACACTGCCATTGTGCTGCCCACAGCCCCGGGATCGCATCTATGATCGCATCTACTATGATGCTAAACAGCCCAAGAACCGACGCGACATGAACACCATCTGCTCATCCCCGGACCTCAACCTGATCAGCGTGACCATGTTCCGATACCATGCTGCTCGCTCGTATACGCATTCTACATCGATGTACACTCACATCCACACCATGATTGTTGTATATGATACAACACACTCAAGTTGCAGGAATTACGATCCATTACAGTAAATACCATTACATTTCATTCTGATAGTACTAGTATGATACTCATACAATGAAATATTATTCTGACCTGTTGAACATCTTATGAATACAATATAATACTTTGCGAATCATATCTTAATCATAATTGGTCAGCATTGAACTACAGACGTTCAGTCTCACAAGGGCGTGAACAACTTGGAGTTCGGTTCAACCCTTCCCGCGGAACGTTGAATGGAATCAACATCCGGTCCCCGAAAAGTCGGGTTCGAACCGAAGTTCAGGCCTCAGGCCTCAGGACCGAACCACTCCATCACTAACTTCGAATCGGTGATCGCGGCTGTATCTCTTTGTTGACCAGAGCCCAATCGCACCTGTACTTCTACTTTCCCCGGCTTACCAGAATGCAGCTGTTCGTCCATGACTGAAATGGACCAGGGAATACTGTCTTGCGGATATATGTATAGTACATTTGTGTGCTGGCGAAACCTCAAAAATAGAACACATTCCTTGGTGCGTCAATATTTCAAATATGAGCTGCCCTTCAAACCACGGTGAAACCTGAAGCATTGGCACGCGGTTGCAAACTTGAACGTGTAAGCCTTTTTTTTTTTGTTTCGGCCTCGATTTGCCTTGAGTCCAAATTCAACGTTCAGACTAGCATTTCGAACACAACAAAACGCGCCTAAACTACAAACTGGCACTCTCATTGAATCGCCTGAGGAATCCTCAAGTCTTAACAAGTGCCAATGTCAAACAAGTTCTGAAACATCGTGTTTAGGTTAGCATTAAATATTGATCTATCCATTTTGCTAGTACATTGCCTCTGCCTCTCCAGCAGCAGTGGGAAGGGGCCTGGTGATGACTAGTTCCTAACCACCTAGGATCATTGTAACGCCCCCGACAAGTTTACAGCATCACACTTCTATCTCCACTACTTCTATTGTTTCCGATCAACTTCTATGTTTTGATGTATGACCATTTTGACGTGCAGTCTGCCGACATGCTGTGGGCGGGTATTAAAAAGCCGGGGATCTCATGTAAGTACTTACGTTGTGTAGCCAAGTATCGACTCACCAGTTGTCGAGTTAAAGCGAATTAACCCCTAGGGTATGACGCGGCAAACTTAGGTCGGCTCTGCAGTGCGCACAGACAACAATCCCCGGAACTTGTTTCCCCCCTGGTTAGTACGCATCATATAGATGACCGCGACCCCCAATTCAC
>JBBPQU010000325.1:0-24581 GCA_038092655.1 Boletus sensibilis | reverse complement strand
TGCGGGGGGGGGTCTCCTGGGCATGTGTGGGGAGTATACGAGTCACCTATTGAGCGAACATCAATGCTGGCTTCTGCCTCTGCAATGCAGAGGCGGTTTCATTCCTGCTCCTCCATATCAAGCGCACGAATATGGTCCTCAAGGGAGGGTGGCGCGGATTGAGACAAAAAGACCTAAGTGATGCATAAAATGATGAGAATCTTGGTAGTGCATGACAAATAGGCACTTGAAATTTACCTTGTATTGCCTGAGAACCATTTTAGCCTCATGTAAGCCCAAGATGTTCTGTGTCTGCTTGACCATCTCCTAAGCCAAGCCATCCATGATACCCATCTTTGTCAATGGCTCATACCGAGTGCAAAACCCGTCCAGGGTTAGCCCCACCTCATAGACATTTACGTTCCTCTTCGAAACCTTGGTCAAGCCCAAGCTCTGAATCTGGCCTTTTGTTATGACTATGTAACAATGGAACACCAAGGTGTATTCCAAGTCTATATTTTCCTAAGGTTCTATTAACCAAAGGTCCTAGGACTTATGACTGGACTAGGTCTTAGCCTTTGACGAAGGATTAAGAGACGAAAGATACCTAGAACAAGGCCTAGTATCGAGCTTAGAGTGAGAGATGAGGCGAGTAAAGGAAGACTTTACACCATAGATTGTGTAGGTCTAAATTAAGGACACAAGTACAGAGTGGAGAGGTTTATATATAGTAAAGGTAAGGTTCAAGCGGAGCTTGAATGTAAGTAAGGGCAGGCAAGACGCGGGTCAAGTGACACGTTGTGTCGCATAGGTGAGTAAGTAAGGGAGTACGACATGTATGAGAGAACGCGTTAGAAGGCAGTGTCTGCGGGATAAATAGGAACAGTATGGAACAAATAGGAAGGTAAGGGAAGAACTGGGTCAGGAGGGATAGGATTAGAGAGGCTGTTCGAGGCTGTGCTCGAAGCAGTCCTCGTAGGCTGTGTCCTGCACAGCGTAGTCCACAAGAGAGGTGACGATGTCGTTCCAAAGGGAAGATCCTGGAATGAGAGAATCAAGGATAGGAGAAGGAACAAAAGAGGAAAAGGTGGGGGGTCCGCCAACCGTAATACTGGGTGGGGATGGGCTAGTTCTGGTTGGTACATCCAGAACGAGGGAAAGGTCACGGGTGGATACGGACAGAAGCCCTGCGGAGTAGAGGAGAACACGGGGACATCATCTGAGGCGGCGAGGGGACCGAGGGTCAACTGGTACGACAGGGTGGGAAGATATGGGGGTGGAGGGAGTGGTGGGGATGAAGGCATTGGGATGTGGGGAGTCAAGGGAGGAGTGGTGGGCAAGGAGATCACCTGCTCGCTCAAGGACGAGATCAGTTCTTCGATTGCCATGGCTTCCGCTGACATGCGAGGGAGTGGGGGTAGGGGAGGAGTCAATCTCTCTACTATAGTCGTCAATGTCCTCAATGAGGGGGTCATTGTTGTAATAGGCAGCTCTTGCCTCTTCTGGGAGGGCGAAGATGACTGGATTGAGGATGTGGGCAATGAGGGCGAGTGGGAGGAGGGATATGCAGAAGTTGAGTCCTTCATGGTGAAGGGCGTCAAGAGTGGAGTTCCAGATCTCGATCGAGGCTTGCTCGATGGCAGCGAGGGGAGTGACATTTGTTGTCTCGCCTGAGAGAAGAGAGACTGAGGGGATAGAGAGACTTGCCGAATCCCAGGTGGCCCAGGGGAGAAGGGATCGAAGGACGGTGAATTGTCAATAAGAGTGGATGAGGGGAGGGAAAACCTCATTGCAAGAGTAGTAGGGGAGAGCGCACAAGGCGGAGTATGTTTTGGAGTTTTCGAGGAAGGCGACATAGACAAGTTGACGAGCGTAGGGAGGGAGACGGGTGATACGTGTGGAAATGGGGATGGTGGTGAGGAAAGGGAAGACCATGGGGTGATGGTGGTTGAAGGATGAGAGGCATTCAGAGTCTGACTCTCTTTTTATACTCCTTCAGCACAGCTTTGGCATTCCCGAAATTACGTTCGGGTTCCCACATATTTTCCGCATCAGAATATCCATGCCAATGCACTAGATATTGTCGTTGAGCCGAGTTTCCCTGATGGTTAATGATGGCGTCAATTTCAAATTCCTCCTCTGTTCCGATAAGTTCTGGAGGAGGATGGGTGAAATTGAGACCATGTTCCGCAGTTTCCCGATAGGGGGATAGGAGGGAGGCATGGAAGATGTTATGGATTTTCCACTGTTTTGGGAGGGCGAGTTTGTATGCTACCAAGGAGATCACTTGTGTGATAGTAAAGGGGCCTGTCTGCTTTGGGAAGAGTTTTCAGGAGGGAACTTGTAGACGAAGGTTTTTTGCCTCAAGCCATACTTTATCTCCGACTTTCCACGGGATGAATTTCGAGTGTACACATGATTTCATTCATGTTTGGGCGAGTTCATGTGCAGCCTCAGCTTCAAGACGAGCAGTGTTCAGGTGGGAGAGTCGGGTTTCTAGGGCTGGGATGAAGGTTTTGCCAAGTGGGGGGTAGGCGCGAGGTTCATATCCCATTAAGAGAGAGAATGGGGTGCAATTGGTGACGGAGTGGATTGTGTTGTTGTGAGTGTACTCCGCCATCGGCAGGAGTTCCAACCATTTGTGTGGTTGTCCATCACAAAAGATATGTAGGTAGGTTTCCAATTCTTGGTTGTAGCGTTCGGTTTCTCCATCAGTCTGGGGATGGTAGGCAGTGGAAAGGAAGATGTTGTACTGTAGGATACAAGCCAACTCCTGGGCGAACACAGAGGCAAATTGTGGACCTTGATCAGAGATAAGTTTGTTGTGGAGTCCGAAGCATTTGAAAACATGGGTGAAGAACAATTGAGCAATGCCTGCGGCATTGATGGTCTTTGAGCAAGGGGCGAGAATTACCCCCTTACTAAGACCATGGTCGACCACGACCATGACAGAATCAAGACCGTCAACGGGCGGGAGGTCGGTGATCAGATCAACGGAGAGGTGGCTAAAAGGGCAGGAGGTGGCCACCGTGAGGGGAACGAGGGGGGGAACAGTTGGGTGGGTGTGGACTTTATGGCTCTGGCAGAGAGCACATCCAGCGACAAATTGGTGGACAAATGCAGAGAGGCCAGGCCACCAGTAGTCGCGAGAAAGAAGAGCGACGGTGCGGAGATGTCTGCCATGACCTCTGGAGGGGGAGGTGTGAACGGAAGTGACGAGGTCATGACGGGCATCGGGGGGAATATAAAGGCGGTTCTGGAAGTAAAGATGACCGTCAGTGAAAGACCAGTCGTTGGGGTGAGCCCAGCCAAAGAGGGATTCCCCCGCTTCCATGCTCTTGAGGGCATCAAGGACAAGTGGATCCGAGGAGGAAGAGGTGGAGATCTTATCCACGAGGGCGAGGTCAATGGCACGGATCTGTAACTCAAATGCAGAAGAGGGAAGTAACTGGATGTCTGCATTATTGAAAGAGGTATCAACCTCATCACGGCGGGAGAGGGCATCCGCTGGTCCCATCTGGGAACTGGGGAGAGCGGTGTAAGCAAGGTCAAAATCCTGGAGAAAAAGTAGCCAGTGTGCCTGGCGGCGAGAAAGTTTACGAGGCTCTTTAAAGTATGTGAGGTTCTTGTGATCAGTGAGGATCATTACGGGGTGTGGGGAGCCAAGGAGATATTGCCGCCACTCCTTAAGACTGTATATGACTGCAAGGAGTTCTTGATCATAGATGTCGTAATTACGCTCCGCCGGAGAGAACACTTGAGAAAGGTACCCACAGGGGCAAAGGTCGCCATTGGAGTTGGTTTGCATCAGAACCGCTCTGGAGGCTGTCAAGGAAGCGTCCGTCATGAGGGTGAAGGGGCAGGTGGTGTCGGGGAAGGCGAGGATGGGAAGAGTGGTAAAGGCGTGTTGTAAAGCACGGAATGTGGAGATATGGTGATCCTCCCAAGTCCATGGGGAATCCTTCTTGGTTAGGTCCAAGAGAGGACGAGCGAGGGTGGAGAAAGAGGGGATAAACTTCGTGTAGAAGTTACAAAAGCCCAGGAAAGACTGGATGTCTTTGACAGAGGTGGGGTAGGTCCAATCCTCGATGGCTTTGAGCTTGGCAGGGTCCATCTGGACCCCATGCTCATTGATGACCAAACCGAGGTAGTCAACCTCCTTGGCAGCAAAGGTGCATTTCTCCAGTTTCAAAAACATTTCATGTTTGTAAAAACGCTGGAGGACCTTTTTGGTATATGCCTCATGGAGGGTGGGGTTGGAAGAGTGGATGAGGAGATCATCCATATAGATGATCAGCCATCCTTCTGCAAGGAAATCCCTGAAGAGGTCGTCCATAAAGGCCTGGAAGGTGGCAGGGGAGTTACACATGCCGAAGAACATGACAGTGGGCTCAAAAAGTCCAAAGAAAGTGATGAAAGCGGCTTTCCAATGATCTTCAGGTTTGATGAGGATATTGTTATATCCCCAACATACATCGAATTTGGTGAAGATGGAGGATCCGTGAACTTTGTCCACCAGATCCGAGATAAGGGGAAGAGGGTAGGCGTTCTTGATCGTGTGTGAGTTCAGATAGCGATAATCTTGGCAAGGATGGAGTTTACCATCCTTCTTCTGAATGAAAAAGAAGGGAGAGGCCTGGGGGGATTTGGACGCTACAATTTTCCCCGAGGCTAGGTGTTCATTGATGAACTCCTTACATGCTATCTGTTCTGCTAGGGCTAGAGGATAGTTCTTTGCACGGCGAGGGATGAACAAATCCTTAAGTTCAATGGCGTGATCATAAGGTCGAGAAGGAGGGAGTTTCGCAGTATCCTTCTTGTTGAAGACATCTGCGAATGTTTGGTATTCAGTAGGGAGAACGACCTTCGGTTTTTCCTCTTTTTGGGCAATAGTGGTGGACAGTGTGGTGCGTCTTATTAGATACTCCAGTACTTTGATGGAATTGGTGTGTGCACGAAGAAATTGTCCACACTGGAGAGGTCCTTTCTTTTGAAAGGCGGAGAACAATTCCCGGTGAATATGTTCCTCTTCTTCATGTTCCAAATATCAAAGAATATATTGTTGAGTGGCAGCGTCCGCGTGGTCGATCAACCTACTTTTGTAGGTGGCAGGGGTGAGGGTGATGTTTCCCTTGGTCCAATCGATTATAGGATTGAATGCACGTAACCAAGGTAATCTGAGGATTACTTGATCTTTTCCGCAGTTCAGGACAAATAGGTCCCGATGTTCCTTGATTCCTCCGTAATTGAGGACAATGTTGGTTTTGAATCTGATATCCCCAGATTGGTTCATCGAGCCATCCACGTTCCATGCCCGTATAGGATCCTGCAGGTGATAGAGTGGTAGTCCAGCCTGGCATACCACTTCATTTGAGATGAAATATCTGGTTGCCCCACTGTCTATTAGGGCACGAAGGCCAACACTTTTCTTGGTCTGTTTATCCTGGATTGAGAGGGGAATGCGAATAGAATTACTTTTCGATCCAGAGATACATACAGGCGCAAGCATTATGGAAGGAGATGATGTTGGTTCATCCCTTCCATTTAAAAAGACGACTGAATAGGGGTGGAGGAAGGTTGTCCATCAGAGACTAGGATGTTTATGTCTTCTTCCTCACAGAGGGTAGTTTCCGATGGGCAATGTCTTTCCAAGACATTCCCTTGTTCGTCCAGGTTAGGATCGAACATGGTTTTCAATGTCCTTAAAATCTCATTGCGGTTAGCATGAGAGGAAAGACCTCTGATGTACGCGTCCAGAGAATCCGAGGTGGAAGAGGATGGTCTGGGAGAATAGGTGGCCATGACATGAGCGTGGGTTTGGGGAGAGAAGTTCTTACTCCTCCCTTGAGAAGTCTGCGGATAACCAGGATGCTTGTGAGTATGGCACCCAACCTTCTTGCATATAAAACAGCGTTTCTCCCACATAAGCCAAGCGCGTTCGACTGGGGAGATTGAGAGACGATCCATGTTCATAGCATTGGGATCATGGCTAGAATAACCTTTTCCATAGGCCATGTGTGGTCCCTCTCTAAGTCCTCTAATTCGGTTGAACCCTCCTGCAATTTCGGCTGCCTTGTTATAGATTTTTTGCATGTCATCAGCGGTGTTAAGGATGCCGGATTGGATGAGTTGGGTAGCGATCTCTTTGGAGAGTCCCCAGAGGAACCACTTGGTAAGAGCGCCCAATTCTTTGATTCTGGATTGGGTTGCGAGGATGATGAAACGGGAGAGATAGTTGTCAAATCCCTCTCTTCCACTTCCTTGGTGGAGATTGGCCAAGTCCATCCTTGCGTTAGTGGTGGCATCATAGGCCGAGAAGGTGGTGGTGAAGGCATCCCGAATGTTGGAGTAGCTTTCCTTGTTAAGAGGTACTTCATTGTCAGCGAGTTTGATGAGCCATGCTTCAGCAAAGGCTTTTCCGTGTCCTTTGGACATCCTGTTGAGTAAGACAAGGCATTTTGCCTTATCTGAATATTTCTCTTTGTGAAGAGAGAAGTATCCTTCCATTGCCAACAGCCATCTGTTGGCGTTGCCCCCGAGGCCAGAGAATCCCTTGGGGAGAGCTGCTTTGATTTCTCCCATGTCGTCATCACCTTCGTCCGGATCTACTTCTCCGATAGGGTAATCCGGGTCTGGTTCTGGTGCTGGATCTCATTTAGGCGGGGTAGGGTCTTGGTAGTGGTAATCTTTTGGTTCCTCAGCTGGGAGGGTGATTTCCTCAGGTATGTCTGGAGAGGTAGAACGCGCGATAGAGGGGTTCTGCGAGATTACCGGTGTGGGGGATTGTCGAGGTGGAGGTGGTGGGATGGATGGAGTACGAGATGGCATTGTTATCCTATGCTCTGGCATGGCAGAGAAGGAAGTGGTGGGGATCGGAGGAGAGATTCTACTTTCCTCGTTGTCTGAAGGTGTTCCTACTTGGTAGGATGATAGATTGATTCTCTGCATGGTGACGATGGGTTGCTACCTCCTGGTAGCCGGTGGGATGGTTGGGCATAGTAGCTCCAACAACCTACAACTTAGACCTTTTGTTATGACCACGTAACAATGGAACACCAAGGTGTATTCCAAGTCTATATCTTCCTAAGGTTCTATTAACCAAAGGTCCTAGGACTTATGACTGGCCTAGGTCTTAGCCTTTGACGAAGGACTAAGAGACGAAAGATACCTAGGACAAGGCCTAGTATCGAGCTTAGAGTGAGAGATGAGGCAAGTGAAGAAAGACTTTACACCGTAGATTGTGTAGGTCTAAGTTAAAGATGTAAGTACAGAGAAGGGAGGTTTATATATGTTAAGAGTAGGATTCAAGCGGAGCTTGAATGTACATAAGGGCAGGCAAGATGTGAGTCGTGTGACAAGTCGCGTCGTGTACGTGACTAGGTAAAGGAATACAATGCGTATGAGAGAACGCATTAGGAGGCAGTGTCTGCAGGATAAATAGGAATGGTACAGAAGATATCAGAAAGAAAGGAAAGAACCAGGTCGTAGGGAATTGGATCAAGGAGGCAGTTTGAGGCAGTGCTGGAAGCAGTCCTCGAAGGCTGTGTCCTGCACAGCATAGTCCGCAAGGGATGCGATGATGTCATTTCAAAGGGAGGACCCAGGGATGAGGGAGTTGAGGATGGGGGAGGGAATAGGAGAGGAAAAGACGGGGGGTCCACCGTTCGTAACACCTTTTACACTCCGTCCCTCCAATTGATTGGGTAATTGCGAGTCGTTTGTATTCATGTGGAAGACAAACCAGGACTATGTGTCTGATAACATCTCGAACAAGGTGTCCAGAGTGACACCAGCTACACATGGCGTTGCGATCTTGTTCTTCGACAGCCCCATCCTCACAGAGTGCTGGCATTCACTTGATGGGTGCCCTTATGACATGTCAACAGGGTGCACATTGGCTTCAAGTTGAAGGGCTGCTGTGCAGAGACGAATAAGTCACAGAGCTATTGAAGTGGTTGACAGTAAATGTTGGGTATCCCAAGTGATCGATCTCCCCGACCTTGAAGGAGTCCTCGATCCCAAGTGGGGCAGGTGGAGACGCCAATGACGCTGGGGATGTCGGCAAATATGACAGTGATGGTGTATTGGGGGTGGTGGGAGGTGTCATATACACCATGGTGGGGGGTTTTTTTTTTTGGGGGGGGGAAGTACCGGTTTGGGTGGTGAAGAATACCACTGCCCATACGGCAGCAACAGTCTCATATGCGACAGGGCTGCAAAGGGATTGGCAGTGGGTGGCAGCATCAACTTCTTCATTGATGGCAGGATATATGTAGGGACGGGACCAGGACTGACAGAGTCCTTGCAAATCATGTCTTCGAACTCCCTGAGCGTGACAGGATCGATGTTTAGCTCCCACTCAAGGAACTGACACATCTCTCTCTCTTCATCTGGTTGATCTCCCATAGCTGGAACATGCCTTGAGCAACGATTAATCACGACTTGTTGGAGTAGGTGTCATCGCAGATGACCTTGGAGGTGAGCATGAAGGCTGATACAAACAACTGATGACCCAAAGACCCCAGAGTGGTCAGAATCCGAGACTTGGGCCACTGCAAGAGGACGAGTGTGGCAAAAGTCACTGAGGCATGGAGTTTGGTTCTGTGCAGGGCGTACACTATGAAATGGGGTAGTTTGACTGTTGAGTTGGATGAGGAAAGGGGGTACTCTGGGCACACAAAGAGGTGTGTGACGAAGCAAGGGTTGTTGTGTGGTGTCGCACTGTTATCTGCGCAACAACATCTTGATCATTGTCTTCCCCACAGAGTCGGAGAACAAACGGTCCAAAAGAGGAAGTCCATGGTAGGTTTGCAGCACATCAAATACCTTGGGGGAGTACTGCAAGTGCATACTTGTTTCATGAAGTGGCACAAGTGCAGGATCAGGCAGCAAAATATCAGAGTCGTCACCAAAGGGGGAAACAAGCCGAGGTGTCGGTGACGGTGAGTCCTGAGGCCACCAAGGATGCTAGTGATACCACCAACAGCTTGGAAGGCCTCCAAGTCTTTTGGATCCAAGAGGCTTGCAAGTTGATTTGGTTCCAAAGAGAATGGACCAAGGTCAGGTAGAGGTCCTACATGGAGGGAGGAAAGCCATGCCTGAGAATGAGTATCATTCTGAACTTGCATTGAAGGAAGCGGTGTTGTCGTCCAACAAGTAACCATGGAATTCAGACCCTCGGAGGGTTATTTGTACTGAATTGGACAAAGAAATGCATTATAAGAGCACCAAACAGAATGAGGCCTGCTATGCTCCCAGCTCTGCAAGAACATTCAACTTGAGTTGCAACGGAGTATTCTCAGCATCAGTGCGCAAGGCTGACAGGAGGTAAGATACGTCATAGAAAGGGGAGATTCAATTCTCATCCATTATGATTCACTCATTAAAGCTTTTCGTTCCAATTGCAACAATGACGTATTAACCAACACCTTCTAGTACCTTGCTACCGCTGATGATGAAGCAATCCATATGTGATGAATGAGGTAATGAATGCTTTGGCTGCCCTCCGATGGTGCCATCGTCTCCAAGGTGTACAGCATTCTGAGCGTTCTTCAGCACCAGGCAAGTTGAATACAGTGCCTTTTTGATGGTGTCTGCCTTGCCGGTAGCCGCTGATTTGTCGCACTTGATGTTATGCCTGGAAAGGAAGATTCCATCACAGGGGATCACCTTGCCTGGTTTCAGCAATGCAATGTCACCAACCATGACCACCTACGAGACACATACATGTCAAGAAAGGTGACTAACCATGCGGGCGACGTACTTTGATGTCAATGAGATGCTCTTCGCCATTACAAATGACCTTGACGCTGTGCTCATCCTTCTTTTGGTTGAGTACCTCGAACTGGCATTCTTTTTGCCAGTCGTTGAGAGAGCCAACAATAACCTGGGATTGCGGTGATGAGGGGAGACAGATGAAACCAGGAAATGACCTACGACAATAAGAATGGCAATCATGATGGCAACACCCTTGACCCAGTCGACAGGCGGCTGGCCAGCAGGAAGCGTCCCAAAATCCTGGAACAAGCCAAGTGCCAATGATACTACAGCAGCTATGGATAATAAGACCTAAAGAATATAAAGGAAAAGGTGGTCCAAAAGGGGAACATTGACATACTAAAAACCTTGTCCTTGAGCACGTGCTACATCAAACCAAGGAGAGATGTTATTGGGCGCTGTGGTAGAATATTTTCTCTGTATACCGCCTTACAGTTCACCAAGGAGGCATTGTGAGGGTCAGGTGCTTTGTGCATATCATTATCACCCACCTTCAAACATGAGTGGGAATGGAGATCATCTGGAGCATGAGGGAGGGCCCTGCATGCATGGGAATTGTGTCTTTGGAAAGCACCTTCCCTCGCACCGAGTGTAGCATGAAACGGACAACCAGCACCATGGTCAAGAAGCAAGCCATGGGTAGGGTGAGGCCCAAGGCCATTGAGGATGCTAGTGATACCACCAAGAGCTTGGAATGAAAGAAGACAGATGAAGCAGGAAATAACCTATGACAATAAGAATTGCGATGATGATAATGACACCTTTGATCCAGTTGACAGGTGGCTCACCATCAGGAAGCATTGTCCCGAAATCCTAGAACAGGCTGAGCGCTGATGAAACTACAGCAGCTATGGATAGTAGGACCTGAAAGGTGAAGAAGAAGAAGAAGGTGGTGCAAAAGCAGAACATTGACATACTAAACCCTTGTCCTTGAGTGCATGCCACATCAAACCGGGGAGAGATGTTGTTAGGCACTGTGGCAGGATGTTAGGAGGCGGTGTGAGGGCCAGCTGCTCTCCACATGTCATTATGGCACACAGTCACAAGCGAATGAGGATGGGGATCATCCGGAGCATGAGGGAGGGACATGCATTCAGGAGAATTATATTTTTGAGAAGCGGCTTCCCCTGCACTGAGCATAGCACAAGATGGACGGCCAGCCATGGTCAAGAAGCAAGTCACGAGTAGGATGAGTGCTGAGGTCATTGAGGATGCTAGTTATCCACACTCCCACACTCGTGAAAGCAAACTAAAGAACACATGAAAGATGATGAAGCATAGAATGTAGAGCCTACTTACACGCAATGGAAATGTCCGCCATGGTCACTTCAGATGGCAAGAAGCCCCAGTCATCTTCGGACATAACAATGTGCGAGAATACAACTGAGGACTGTGATTTGTTGAGCAAGGACATGTGTATGGGGAGGATGAGATGGGGAGGCATGTTAGAGGGAAGAAGTGACACGGGTCTGAATCCCTTACTGCATCTCAGGCTAGTCTGACTGGGTCACCGGTAAGCCTAATGGGATGGATGCTGATATCCCGGTGTCAAACTAAGTAAAGGGCAGAGATGCCCACTACATGAATTAGAGAAAAGTACTAAAGTAAATAGGATAGAACTCACCTCAGCTGCTGCCCAAGGAGGTGCAAGACAACTGAGGAGTTTGAAAAAGTGAAAAAGAACTTTATACTCATGGGTGGAGATGCGCTTGTATCAACCTAAGTGATCCCTGAAAGGATATATAAAAAGGGGATAAGCAAAAAAAAAAGAGTCCAAGCGAAACTCCGGAACTGAGTCCTGTAAATCTGATGCTAACTCCGGACAAACTCACTGATCAAGGTCTCCAGACTTGGACAGGAGTGCTCAGAGTAGATCAGGTACTTTGGACTTACTTCCAGATTTGACACCCAGATGCCCCGCCATTATCATGATGGATGCATGCCTGTCACTCAAGTCCCCCTAGGTATTATAGCATTCGGTGCGACCCGGAAACCTGCAGGCTCCTAGAGTCCTGGTTGATAGGCACAGACTTGGGGCATAGCACTGGCAAATATTGAATAAGACCTTCATGCATGGCAGGATGGCAGTGCAATCAGGGACATCTACATACACTGCATGATTACCTGCTCAGTGAGTGGCTTTCCTGAATAAAAGTTGCCAACGAAGATGAATCCTATCTGGCTATCCATTTTCCCTTCGAAATGACCAAACTCTGAGTCATCAACACTAGGCCGGCGAATGATGGCAAACTGTTAAGACCAGGCAAACTCCGAGGGGAACTCTGGAAAACTCTGGAGTTGTCTTGGGCGGACGGGACTTGGCTTCACTGTATGTGGTGTGCCCTTGTCAGAAGTCCTGTTTGTCCCTGAATTTACTAGGGGTTGGAGTGAGACTTAAGGCGTACTAGATGTCAAGTTGAGCGGAGGTTCAAAGGAGAGTCTTCGAGACTCAGACGGAGGGTTTGGAGTTTATCTAAATCAATATTCAAACTGAGGAGAAACTACAGAAGTAACAGATGTTTATATACTACAGAGTTGTAGGGGATTAGTAATAGAGTGGAGCTGGTTTGTAAATAAAATATCGGAGGTAGAGTAAAGCCAGAGCTGTGCTCCTAAGCGGTGTAGAGAGCGTCCACTCCCTACAGTTGTAAAGCACCATTTTACCATCTGTCACTGCATCAATCCGAGTCCGAAACCAGTCCGCTCTGTATCCATTGCAGTCCAGTCAATCCGAAGTCCAGAGTCCTGTTTCTGAGTCCAAGGAAGGTCCGGAATGGTCTAGATAAGTTTTCTTTTACCTTCATTTAATTCCAATATGCACTTGCGAAGCACATGTCCATTTATTAGACAGTTCATTTCCGGTGCTATCAGCCTGTCACTCATATCTTAGCTACAATATGTCTCGTACAACTCCAGATGAGTCCGGAGTATTTAACCCATGTACTCTCCATGGGTAATACAGTTTTCTGCACGCGAGGATTTCTCATCATTGTATTGTCCATTGTCGTACCGTCCAACAATCATATCACCCGTATCGCATTCCGCCAATTGTTTCCACGTCTCCGACCACTGTTCGACATCCTCCACCCATTCCTTTCTCCTCTGGAGTTCTGGAAACTCCGGAATCATCGTTCTTAGTCCGGAAATACTCAGACTTGCAATATCTCGGGTGTAAGTCAATTAGGATTGGAAACTGACTAGTCTCTCTTCAACGTAGGATCCCTTGGACGACTACTCACATCCTTCTTCCCTTTCCACAGGTTCAGGACTAATTTCCAGTCCTCCGAACCACTTTCATTGTTCTACAACTGGAGCCCACCGCGAGGGATCCTGTTAAGACCGGTCCAACTCTGGTTGCGAACTCCGGAACTCCGGAGTTAAGTTGGGGGTGATCGGGACTTGGCTTCACCATATGTGGTGCACCCTTGTCCGAGTCCTGTCCTGGATTTCGGAGGTAATTGAGTGGAGCGTGGAAGGGGCTAAAGGTTGTCAATGACCTAGAGCCAAGGTAGAGGTTGGCTGGAGAGTGAGTCATCAAGACTCAAGTCGGAGAGTCAGAGTGAGAGGAGTTGAGTCTAAGATAATATTCGAACTGAAGTTACAAGCCCTACTGGTATGACTTTATATACAGAGGAGAAACAGGAGGCAGAGTAGTAAGTCCGGGGGTACAAGTATTTTCTAGGGAGGAGTATTTTCTAGGGTATGTAACAAGATGGAGACAGATGGTCAAAGGGTCAATGGGTAACTACTGTAAGTCAGGGAGGATGGGGGTGACAGGATGCAGGGTAGACAGGATAACGAAGAGATTGGAAATAGCCTTTTACAAGGTTAATGAAAACGGAGATGGAACTCTGGGAAAACAGAGATATGATAAAGGAGAAACGGACCTGGAGTTGGCAAGTACAAGGCCAGAGATGCGCGGACTTGGACTTGTCGATTTTCGGGATATGACAGTATCCCCCACTTAGGCCTGAACCCCTGAAGGCCATTAGCAACAATGTGGAGTGGAGGCGCAACCTGCCCCGAGATATGGTAGTTTCCACGGTCACATGATAGACGCGCATTGCGTTTTGGTCTGTGCTTCGCAGGCGTAGTAGGGTCCGTTGCTCATCCCATCTCAGGGATTGGTCGTCTTTGGGTCGTTAGCGAGTGGCAGCTTGAGTATCTGGTAGAAAATATGAATCATTTATCATAAAAAAAATTACTACTGTGGTGACAGGCTGGTCAACAATACAGAACTTTAGATTTTATAGTAGTACTACTAGTGAAAACCATACGAGGGTTTGCATGATTTTTTCATCTGTAAAAGGAAGGGTTTGAGGTTCAGTTGCTTAAGCTTTTTTGCTGCAGGGCGACAAGTGGTTGATAGGGGCCATGACTTGGAGTCATCATTGTCATTTGAGCAGTTTGGCTCCAAGCCTGAGTCTGGCAAGTCGCAAGTCTTGATTGCAAGAGGAAGTGGTTCGAAAGTGCTGTTGAGGCGGTTGTGGAGACTTTCACTGATGTGGATGTCGAGGATCTTGGCATTCATTGTGACAGCAAGTGCTTTTTGCAGAGCCAACAAGAGAGTGTCTTCAGCGACAAGGACATCTTGGAGTGCGATTTCTTCGAGATCATTATTTCGACCGGAAATGGAGATATTTGGTGAAGGTTCAACTTGAAGTTGTGGTGCCTTGTCATTGTCGCTCTGACTCGGGTCTGACTCAGAATGCTCGGTGTTTAAGTTTTCAAGAATGTCAGCAGTTTCCAAGGCTTGCTCGTCCCACATTGAGATATCCATGGCGTCTTCAAGCTCTGATGTGAGTTCTGTTGATACATTAGCAAACTTGCCATCATCAGAGAGCTTGAGCTTGAGTCCAAAGGAAGGTGTGGTTTCATCCACTGCATTGTCGGGGGAAAGCTTCTTGTTCTCCAATGAAGTAACCTCATCGACCATCTCGTATATCATTGATTCTTCATCCCAATTGTCCAATGGGTTGAGCTGCTCAGCAGTTGAGGAGTTTGAACTTGATGATTCGGAAGCACCAGAGTCAATCAAGTTACTATGTGGACATTGCGGACCGAAAAAGCCACATCACATGGCATGTTGATATTCAGCTTGCTTGATCCTGTCGTCACATTGGTTAAAGAAGTCTGAAAGGACATGAGTCAGGAGTATGATGACCCAGATATCAAGGTGTGGTAGACATCCGTTGTGATGGTATGGAGTGAAAATTTTTTGCTTGAGTCGGCCATTGAAAGACTCGAGGTGATTTGTTGTCTTTGCCACATGATCATAATGAACTTGCATGTGATGCGCTGCCTCCAAAACGCCACCTGGAGACCATGAGAGCCACCAAGCCTCGGACTTGAGGTAGTCATGAAAGTACGCAAGGAATGCAAGGCCACCTGTTGCTTTCATTTGAGTGAGAGAGTCTCATGCTGTCTTCTTGAGTCGCTTGAAATATGACAGCTCTTCATTGTACATCACAACAGCTGTCTTGTATGATGTGACATCCTTTAAAAGCTTCATGAGAAAATTTGCAAGTTGGCGGTGGAGTAAACATTGCTTGTCTATTGGAATGATCCTGCGGAGTGATCTATTCAACCCATTTTGCCATGCTTGCCATATGTGAAATCAACATAAAAGCAGTAGGGCGTTGGGCCAGTTAGCCTTCAGAGCAAATCTTTCCCGAGTGTCGTTATCGGTGATGGCCACAGTCATCTCGAACTCCTTGCACAATTCATTTTTTCCCATTCCTGTCTTCCATGGTCCCAGGAGCTCTTCAAGGAGTTTGCTATTATAGTCCACGTGAACAGCACGAGCATCCTTGCATGCGGTGAAAAGAATCTGAGCAACAGGGACACCTTTATTTTTATCATCAATGACCATGAGAATAAATAAAAGGACATGGGCATTGCTGATGCCAAAGGTGCCATCCATGATGATCTGACGCTTGTGCCCAAATTGCCAGGCCATTTTCCATTGCTGCGGAGTGGATAAGACAAGCATGAATCGCTTGGATTCTGATGAAACATGAGGCTGGTAAAATAAACATGACTGGGAAAGGATGGGATATGGCAGCTTTGGATTTTCTGTGCAAAACCAATGGTCAAGGTTGTCTTCAGCTGTAGTGCACTGGCAGACACCATTTTCACGGGCAATGGTATGATAAAGTGATGTAGATTCGTGGTCACTAAGCATATAGTGATAGTGATTATTGCCTGCAGCATTGCCAAGGTTGTCAAGAGCCCATTGCCAGCAGAGATGCTGAAGCTGAGTTAGTGGAATCTGGTTTCGGAGAAGATCAAGTGCATATGCTCGGAGACATGGTTCAAGGGGAATGTGTGGGTCACGGGACATTTGGAGTGCGTCAAGGCATGCATCGGAGTGGGATAGGATACCCGATATCTCATCAATTGAGACTAATCTTGGATCTGGTAGTGAAAATTGAAGTAAGCAGAAAGGTTGTGCATGAGAATCTTACTCTGGTTATCAGCAACATCATCTGTGGTCACAAGACGAACGAATGATGGACAGTCAACATTATCCCAACCAATCTCTCATGCCACTGCAGCTGTTGTCATCCCACACAGGCATTGGTATAGCCAAGTACACTGCATATATTTAGGTTTATAGGACCCGAGAGTAGCCGCAGATGTGGCAGTATGCCGGGTGGTCAATGGTTTTGAATCACTCATTCGAATGGAGTACTTGGTACAGACATCCCGCATGATCGCATTTGGAATATGGAGCTGGAGCTCCTCGAGTTTCTGGAAAGCATGATCTGTATAGTATCAGACTCGGAGGTCAGCATCTCCATTGGGGAATGAACATCATGAGTACTCTGATCTTTAATATCATGGCCATAACGATAGCAATCTAAGCCTAGAAGGTCAATGTGCTGTTGTATCATCTCGCGGCAGGCATCCAATAGCTGCAACTTGCTTGGAATGACTGCTTTTTTGGTTGTATTTGGATTTCGGAGTGTCAGAGCAGCATCCAACAAAGCCTTCAGCTCAGGTAGGTTCGGAGTCAGATTGGGTTGGTTATTTGGAGCTGGAGGTGGTTGTACAAGCTGATTGAGAATCATAAATACAAATGAGTATGATGCTGGTCGACAGTGAAGCGATCAGATAATGAGTGCCATCTACTATCTACATCCGATTCCAGCAACTGATCACCATTCGAAACCCGGATAACTCCGATAACTCAGGGTCAGTCCTAATTCCATGCGGAGTTTTTGTGAAAATCGGAGTCCGAAATTCTGTGGGTCAGAGGCAAGGTCTATAAAAAGCCATCCTTTCACATTTGACGGAGCTGACAGAGAAAAGGCCAAGGAGGTGCATGAGCAGCAGCAGCATGCCGAGCAGTCCAAGGGGAAGATAAGAGCAATGGAGGAGGTGGAGGAGGTGAAGGAGGACTGCGTGTGGTGTACCGCCAAGGGGGTCGAGTGTGTGCTCGGCCCCAGGAAGTCCACGTCATGCGAGGTGTGCCGGAGGGTCAAGCGAGGTGCGTGCGGCCAGGGATGGAGGAGGTCGAGAAGCCGGAGCGGAGGGCAAAGAGGGCCGTGGACGGAGCACCTCAACAGGCAAAGAAAAAAAGGAGGACGGAGGAGTCAGAGGAAGAGTTGAGCGGAGTAGCAGGGTCCTTGCAAGGAGACTTCATGGAAGTGATCAAGGTGTGGACAGAGGTAGCAAGAGGGATGATGGTGGCGGTGAAGGAGCTCCAGGATGCTGTCCAGGCTCAGAACCAACAGCTCAAGAACTGGGGGTGGCTGGTGAGCCACCTTATTGAGCTGAAGGCGACAGAGGTGTACAGGGAGGAGATGGAGATGGAGAACGAGATAGAGGATGGAGAAGAGAGTGAGGCGGCTGAGGAAGTGGAGGAGTTAAGGGCAGAGAAGAAAACTGTGGCAAGAGGATGTGGAGATGGAGCCGGACAAGGACAAGGACAAGGATGAGGATGAGGAGGATGCAGAGGTGGAGGAGGAAGTGTAGATAGTATTACCCTTTTTCTTCTTTTAGTAAATACATCGTCTATGTCCATTCAGTCAGTGTGAGGTCCGGGCTTACTTGGATATCGTGAGTGGAAATTCTGTACGAGTTCGGAGGCATGTCCGAGCTCCGTGGCCAGCAGCCAGGAGTTTTCCTTGTTAGTACCTTCATAGCCAGACCAATGCATGAGGTACAACAAATTGCAGTTCCTTTGTCGACAATCTATTTTGGAGTCGAGAATCTCAGAGATCTTGAACTCTGGTTCTCCGTCCACTTCGACCAGAGATGGAGGAGGTTGTACCCAATTTGGAATGTTGTTGGGTACAGAGGGTTCTAATTGGGAGACATGGAATATGGGGTGGACAGATTTCATGGAGTCGGGGAGTTGGAGCGTAAAGGAGTGGATTCCTGCCTGAGTGATGATGGTATATGGCCCCAGATTCTTCTCAGAGAGTTTCTTCGAAGGTCTAGTGGAGCAGAAGTACTTAGCTTTCACAAAAGCCTGGTCACTGACTTTGAAGTCTGGTGCTGGAGTCCGTTTGGCATCCACGGGTCCTTGGTAACGCTGTTGGGCATGGGCCATTTCCTCATAGAGGAACTGATGGAGGGTATTGAGGTTGACGGAGTATTCTTGAGTGTGAGCGGAGGTGAGGTCCCATTCCGGATGGACAGATATATTGGGATGGTAACCTTTGTTGGCAAAGAACAGAGAAACACCTGTGGTAGCGCTAGGGGCATTGTTGTAAGAGAACTCCACAAAGGGCAGGAGTTTGGACCAGTTGTCCTGCTGGTAGTTACAATAAATGCAGAGGTACTGCTCGAGGGTCTGATTCATCTGTTCCGTCTGGCCATCTCCTTCTGGATGGTAACCGGAGGTAAAATGGAGTCGTATGTCCAGAGCCTTTTTGAGGGAATGGAAGAAATGAGAGACAAACTCGGTTCCTCGGTTGGAGGTGATGTGGGAGGGAACTCTGTGCTTCGAAAAGACATAGAGGAGGAAGAGTTTGGCAAGCTCTGGCGATGTGATCGTGTCATGGGTAGGAATGAAGATACACTTGACAAAATATTACTTACTCTGGAAGGTATTCCAGTTGTCCGGTCCTCCGACAGGATCACCTAGATATCCCACTGCTCCAGAGTTCAGGAGTTGCTAACTCCAGAACGCTGTTTTTCACTTACAGTAGTGTTGTAACTCGGTAACACCTCCTTACTATACTTTTCTTTTTCTTCTCTTCCCTGACAGTTATTGAGGTACGAGTGTGCCTTCACCATACAGTATATAATCTCCCACTTCTTCCCTTTGCACCTCAGTTGTTCTCGCCCACCTTAGACAACAGCTGAGCTCCGGTACGAATAGCACCGGACTTGCTCCGCTGAACTCCGGACTTTGATAGGTTATGAGCCCTGCTCACGCCAAATAAAAAAAACAACTCACCCACTCACCCATCCCTCAGTGCACTCGCGTATCCCTCAATGCACCCTCCATTCTAAAACGAACCCCTGCTACTGGCTATCTGACGCCACTGTCAGGAAATAATTTTTTCTCCTGTCACCTCATCCTGTCCTGTCATCCAGCATGACATCAGATACCATCTGAAGTGACGAAATCCTAACCGAACCTGAAACCTTCCCACTATGGAAGGTCAAGACCACCCGAAAACTTCACAGCAGCAAAGTCTACGGAGTGATTTCTGGAATGGACACCACACCTGTCCTTGAAACAACTGGAGTCACCGCTTTGAATATCCACAACTGGCAGGAGCATGATGAAAAAGCACATGGCATCATTCAGGAACGTCTCTCTGACACCCTCCTACTCAAAATGGAATCCTGCACCTCCGCAAAAGAACTATGGGACAAACTTGTCTCACTCCTTGATGCTCTGAGTGTCTCCTCTGCTTTCCACATTTTCTAACGACTGTTCAACGTGAGCTGGAATGGAAACTCCGACATCTCGGAACACATCACATCACTCCAAACCTCCGAGTCTCGACTTGCTCACATGAAATTTGCCGTTGACTCCAAAGTCATGGCATTCATCCTCCTAAATTCCCTTCCAAAGACTCCAGAATGGGAATTATTCAAGTCATCGCTCATCAATACCACAGAGGACAGCAAACTCACCTTTGATGCTGTAGAAACCTGAATCATCGCTGAAGACGCTCACCTATACCCTTCCAGACATTCGGAGTCCACAATGAAAGTTTCCAGAACTCCCAAGTCCTCCAATCAACCTCCGAACGCCTTCACCTGGTGTGAACATCACCTCTCTGCCACACACAACTCCACTGACTGCCACTCCTACAAAAAATGGGTCGTAGAGTTACGGAGGGGAGGATTCAGGAAACCAGAAAAAGGAAAGGAGAGGGCAAATACAGTGGAGGAAACTCCGGATCCTCCAGACTCGGCACATGTAGCTCATGAAAATGTATCCAAGTCCCTAATCCAACACATTCACGCCTATTCATTGTCTGAACAAGACGATAATGTGAAAAACACACTAATCATAGACTCCGGAGCAACATCGCACATGATCCCACATCGGTCCTGGTTCCGGACATATCAATCACTCCACCCTCCACGCCCAGTAACCCTTGGGGATAACTCCGTGGCACACGCTATTGGAATCGGAACAGTGCCACTCTTGTCACAAGTGTCCCAAAACGCCTTCGAGATCATTCTATCAAATGTTCTCCTAATTCCGGAGTTCTGGATCTCACTCATCTCCGTAAATTGACTTGCCTCCACTGGTCTCTCAACTGTCTTTCCGGCAAAGTTAAACATGTGCCATATTCGGAAGGACCACAGCACCATCTTGATTGCTGATCACGTAGACGGCCTATACCATGCAAGAGTCACTCCAAAAAACCAAAAGGAGGTGGCCCATGCATCCATCGACATCAATCTCCTCCACAGACGGATGGGACACATGTCCATTGACCAAATACAACATATGGTCAAGTCCGACCAACTCCGAGGCATTGACACCCTCACTGGAATGCCCACATTCTGTGAAGCGTGCACACTTGGAAAGATGAAGCGACTACCTTTTGAAGTCCAAAATGAACCTCGGAGTACTCGCCCCCTGGAAATAGTACACACAGATGTCAGAGGTCCTATCACTCCAAGATCGTGCAAAGGCCATAGATTTTGGCTAATCATTGTTGATGACTTCAGCCGCTTCCCTTGGATCTACTTCATGAAACACAAAAATGAAGCCCTACAAATCTACAACCAATGGAAGGCCGATGTCCAAATCCTACTCCGAACGGAAGTAGGACAGGAGGATTTTTCGGAACTCTACACAAAGTTCATCCGGAGGGACGGAGGGACGGAATACACCAACAAGGCTTTCCAGGACCAACTCCGGACTGATGGCATGCTTTTTGAAACCTCTGCTCCATACACTCTGGAACAAAATGGTTTAGCAGAACACATGAACCAAACACTGGCCACACTAGCAAACACCATGCTAGAGGAGTCCAAACTCCCGAAATCATTTTGGGCAGATGCCATGTCCACCACTGCCTACATCACTGCACAAAGTCTGAACTCTGGACTACAAGGAAAAGTCTCCTACCAAATTTTCTTCAACCGCCAGGTCAATCCGACTCTCTTCTGCCCCTTTGGGTGTCCGGCCTATGCCTACATGCCAAAGGAGCAGTAGGGGGGGAAATTCCGACCACACGGAAAGAAATGCATCATGTTAGAGTACACTTATGGGCAACAAGCCTACAAACTCCTTGACATAAAATGTTGAACCATCATCTCCAGTCGCCATGTCATCTTTGATGAATCTGGAACAATCTCCGAGACTGAATCTGCTCCATGGAATGGCCCCGCTGTTGAGGGATAGTGGGAGGGCCTAATTCCGGAGCATCTCCACCTACCGGAGCATGACCATGATGATCATCATCATCCACCTCCACGCAATGCCGGACCAGTGGGAGATGCCCCTGCAGCTCCAAAACACATTCCAAAATGCCCTGCCAGCCCCGGTGTTGAAGAACTGGCAAACCAACTAGACCAACTCCGGCTAGATGAAGCCCCAGCTCCAGTTCCTGCTCCACCTGCTCCTGCTCCTGCTCCTGCTCCTGCTCCTGCTCCTGCTCCTGCTCCTGCTCCTGCTCCTGCTCCTGATCCTGATCCTGCTCCTGATCCTGCTCCACCCATTCAACGAAGCAACCAGCAATGACAGGCAACAAATAAAAACAAAGAATATGAGCGCACCCTAGAGGAAGAGGCCACAAGACGAGAAAATTGCAGAGAAGAAGCAAAAACCCCAGAACCAGAACCCCCAGGAGCATGCTCTGCCTCCATTGAGGACTTTATATTTGCTGGATCTGCAAACTCCTCCAAGGAGTCACTTCCGAGAAACCTGAAGGAAGCCTACTCTGGAGCAAACAAGGATCTATGGAAATCTGCTGTGGAAGAAGAACTCCGAAGCCTCAACTCCAACCATGTCTATGAAACTGTGCTCATTCCAAACAGAGTAACTCTGATCACCTCCAAACCAGTATTCCGAATCAAACAAGCTGAAAAAGGGAATGTGGAACAGTACAAAGTCCAGATAGTTGCATGTGGCTTCACACAAAAGGAAGGAATCAACTACCAGGAGGTTTTTGCTCCAGTAGCAAACCTTGACTCCATCCACACCCTAATCGCCCTTGCCGCCAAGTATGACCTGGAGCTAGACCAAATGGATGTCTCCATAGCCTACCTTAACAGAGAACTGGAGGAAGACCTATACATGCTACCTCTGGAAGGCATTCCTATCCAACCTGGATACTGCTGGATACTCCGACATTCCTTATACGGACTCAAACAAGCCAGCCGGACTTGGAACAAAACTTTAGATCGGAAGCTTAGAGAACTTGATTTTGTCCACCTGGATGCCGAAACATGTCTCTATGTGTTCCGGAAGGATAGACAGGTCTGTTTCCTAGTTGTCTATGTTGATGATTTCCTACTAGCTGCTACCACTCGGAAGTTCATGAACTCCATCAAGGCAAAACTCTCCGCTGCTTTCAAAATGCATGACCTTGGAGAGGCCAAATACATCCTCGGAATTGAAATCAATTGAAATCGGAAACTCCGGACCATCTCCTTGTGCCAATCTCAATATTGCTGCACAATCCTCGAACGGACCGGCATGTCCACATGTAAACCAGCATGGACTCCTATGGCACATGGCCTTCAGCTTTCCGCAACTGATCCAACAGATGATTGCATTGTTCCAGAAATGATCATTGAAGGAAAACAGGTCTCATACCTAACGGTCATAGGTTCATTAATGTACCTCATGCTTGGAACACATCCGGACATTGCATACATAGTTGGCGCACTCAGCCGTTTCAGTGCAAAGCCCAAATTCATTCATTGGGAAGCGGCAAAACGGACACTCTGGTACATACAAGCCACCAAGGACATGGAACTCCGGTTCGACAGAGCAGAACTCTCTACAGACATGGATTTCCATGGGTACTCCAATGCTGGTTGGTCTCAGGAATTGGACAACTCCCATTCCATCTCTGGTTTCATATTCATTAGCAATTGTGGAGCCATCTTCTGATCCAGTAAACTACAAAGCATGGTGGCCCTCTCCACTACGGAATCGGAGTACATCGGACTTAGCAATGCCAGACAACACTTAGCCTGGCTCTGAACCTTCTTTAACGAAATTGAACATTTGCAGAAGGCCCCTACTGAACTGTTCTGTGATAATCAGGCTGCTATCATTCTATGTCGCAATCCGCAATTCCAAGCTCGGACTAAGCACATCCAATGCAAGTACCACTTCTGTAATGACCAAATATCGGTCACAAATAACAAAGCCCTAGTGAAGACTTACAAATACAACCCTCAAAGGATTGCAGCAAGTAAAAGGGAATTTCAAGCGTAAAAGCATACAAGTGATACAACTACGACTATATATACTGACTATGAACCGGTTTAGGGCTGGTTTAGAATACCATAGAACACAATGGAAGGAATACGACATAAGCAAATGGGTAAAGGGCCGGTTTAAGGGCTGTACACGATGGGTAAAGGGGAACGTCGTGAATGAAGTGAAAGGATTGTCCAACATGCAATAAACGCAAGTGCAATGGAAGTCAATATAAACTAGACGATTGAGATGAGCATCGAGATCCAAGATCAAGATCTGATCGTATGAAACAAAGTCCGAAATCAAAGAAGAAACTAAATGAATGATCAAGATCTACAAGGATGCCGAGATCCGGGCAAAGTGGCCGTGATCAAGATCCGAACATAAATACTGAAATCCTATCATCAGTTCTATAGATAACACAACAGATAGATCTGATAGGTGGATCAAAAGAGATAACGGGTTATTACGCCAGTGCACAGCAGCTGCAATGCAATAAGAATCCACCAATGGACCATGAAACAGGAAAGGGGATACAAGTAGCAGAGCGTAAACACGAGTACTACAAGGTGAACAGTATCCAGTGACAGCGTAGTAGCATATTGAATAGAGTGACTGAGGATCAAGTATCTAATAGCAGCGTAACCAGCATACTAGAAGGGGGACTTGAGGTGGGATTATAGTAGTTTAACAGACGTGTAGGAGACAGGCATTACGCAGATCACTTGGTACTTACCTGCGGTGGTTGATTACTAACAGAGATGATGCTCGTTGTGAATCAAGAGTGATATTCAAACTCAGAGAGCTGAGTTCTACTATGTAGTGTCTAGCGACGTGTGAACTATCTACTAGTTATGGTATACTACTGTACCGTTCAACACTCCCCCTTGCTCAGCGTGCCATTCAACGCACAAGCATAAGAGTGGTAGTTTACATCGCACGACTAGTTCCAGCTAGTGGC
>JBBPQU010000324.1:0-24695 GCA_038092655.1 Boletus sensibilis | reverse complement strand
AAATGCGGGCAACGACTCGGCACAGGTCGTTTACTCGGTGGAATGGTAGTGAGCATGGTCATGATCTGGGGGGCTTGCTGGTCAAGTTGCACTCGATTCAGACTTTATCGCTTTGGCAGCTGCAGAAAGCAAGAGTGTATAGCCTCGAATCTCTGTTTACTTACGTAAGCTGACTCCCGTTCGAGTCATCCAAGTGTCGTATGGAAGAAACATTGTCTCTGCTGGAATGTGCATGTGAAGCGGCTGAGTTTATTGCTCTCATACAGGAGGGTACAGGGTTTGCCCAGGGGGTCTTGGTATGGTTCATACCCGTCGTAGTTGTAATGCTAGTCCATTCAATGTGATATGCCAGTGGGTCATCGCCTTTCCTCCTCAAGGCTTCAAGTTTAGGGACATGCCAGTTACGTATGGCGTTTATCCCTAGCATCAGTACAGCGCACCTCGACAGTACGCGTCAGTTGGCGATGTATCATGCGCTGGTACGATGAAAGTGCACCGTACGGTGAGGGCAACCGCATGCGGATTGTCTGGTGTACCCATCGACGAAGGTTGAAACGTTGAACGTTGAGTCGACCGCTCATTATGGTGATATGTACCTGTCGTAGTTGAAATCCTCATCATATTGGACATCGCCTTTCCTCAAGTTTCGTGACAGACCGATTGGGTAGTGCTGTTACACGCGTTTGGCGAGTACGGGTCAGGCTTGCGAGACATCATACGACGATACGATGAAAGTGCCCAAGGGCCAGCACCGTACAGTGAGGACAACCGCATGCGGAGAGCCATTAATTGTCTGTTCCGTTGTGCGCGCTCGCGGACTGAGATTGAATGATCAGACGCATCACTTGACTATCCTTGCACTGAGTGTGCGTGTTGTGATCGCCGACAGAGATGCGATCCATCATTCACCGGCGCTCCGCCATGAGGGACGTAAGAATCGGGACGGACGACAGGCGGGCCACTCGCGTCAAACGGGCAGGTTATCTCGGGCCCAGATCCACACTGCCCCTACCAATAGAATGAGAATGATGATGTCATCGCCGACGGAAGGTTGAGACGCGTAGGAAAGGGAACGCGTGCAGCACGACTCGCAAGAACGAACGGAATGGATGTTAACCATGCTTTGTGGAAGCGGATGTGCGATGGACGCCGTTGACCGCTCGACGTGATCGAGCCTAGCGATGGATGACTTTGCGGTTTGCGCCCGTTGGCACCAAATTGTGTTTAGGTAGCGGGATATGAAAACGGATCGGCATACCGGAGTGAGAGGGTCTCCCTCAGATATGAGTCATGCATTTAACGTTGGGGTCGTGTTAGGTGCTTCCTTCTAAGAGAGAGCATGTCGGGATATTCGTAGTCGGGTGGGACCGACGATGTTCCCGGGCTCCACGAAGGCGACTCGCGGGAAGTATTCCCGAATTGGGGACAAGACAGTTTATGCTCGATCGAACGATGGAGTGGTCCTCGTCAATGTGTTTTACAGGCGGACAGACGCATGGTTCAGACCATGGAGCTTATCTTGTTCGGACTCGTGGAGACGGCGCTGCGGCGTTTCAGGGACTCACCTTGATGTCACGGTGACTTGGATGATGGCGTCATAGATGTATGGAAGAGCGCGAAGGGACTGGGATAACCCAAAGCCGGTTGACGGGATAGAAAGGGAGATCCGTGAAGCAAGAAAAGTGCGAGTGTGAAAGTGATCTGGGTCATCGACAAGCAATCTGGCACGTTTTGATGGGGTGGGGTAGTAGTACACGCGGTGGGAAGAGATGATATGGGCGATGGTTGCTTTATGTCTTAAGTGTAGCGTGCATTGCTGTGGCGTTGGATGGGATTGAGTTAGATCGGCGCGAACCTTTAGAGAGAGGAAGTGGTTAATTTGTATTTTGGAGGTCGGGATGACAGGGAGGGGTGCGGCAAGGGATAATAAACGGAACTCGCCTGGAGTGTTGGATATATAAATGAGAGCTTCACGGGATGACGGGAAGGAATGAGGACGGCGAACAAAAAGCTGTGGGAGGGGGTGAGGAGGATAGCCTACTACCAAGCTGTAAGAGTAAGAGGAATGCCGAGAGGATGCCGAGCGACCAGAAGAGGGAATCGTGACTTGGGAGGAACGCGAGAAGCACGCACGGCAACCCTGCAAGGCAGTGCAACAGAGCGACTGCCCTCTTCCTACAAGAGGGGCCCATCCCCCTCGACCTCGCTTCTCCGTCTCAACCCCAAATCCATGGACTATCCAGATTATTCCCATCACCCATCGCGCCAGTCCCAGCCCTCTCCTCATCGCGTATGGCCACCCCACCTCCTAACCCCCTCTACACAGCAGCAGCCGGGCCCATTTCCCTCCCCAGTCTCACCTCCAGGTCCCTATATCTTTCCTTCCCACCAACAGCAGCCGGGTGCACCACAGACGTCACCGACCGCCGATCCGCGTCCGACCCCGTCCGGACTCTCCCTCAATCTCAGCGGGCTCTCCGTCGCATCGCCACCCTCGCTCTCCCCTATCGGTCCTCACCAGCTCCATCCACAGCAGCTCCATGCACACCACTCGATCCCCCATCAACCTCACCACACACACTCCCACTCACATTCAAGTGGCTCTTCCATCTCCCCGATAACACCCGTCTCTCCTCCAAACATGCCTCTTCTCTCCCCGCAACCCCAATTCTCTTTCGGCTTTGACGATACAATCCCTTCCTCAGGTGGCCTATCCCCTACCCCAGACCCTGTTCTCTCTCAGAGACGGCCCAGCACCGGATCTCATAGCGCCTCTTCTTCAGAGCTCGCCGTCGAGAAAAGCGTGCCCCGAAAACGCAGCCTCACAAACGCCGTATCCCCATCTGCTCCCACCGCTGCACACAGCATGCACCAGCATTCACACTCCCACTCCCACTCTTCATCACACACGCGTCAGGCTGGTCAACACGCCCTTCCTCATCCCATAATCACAACCACTGCATCTTCCCCTCCTCTACCGACATCTTCCACGTCTTCTCCTTCGTCACACCCCTCCCACTCCCACTCTCGTTCCCTCTCACATTCCCTCTCACATTCCTCCCTCTCTCAGTCACACTCTCCACAACGCCCACACCCTCAACTCGAAATCAATGCCAACCCTACCTCGCCTTACGACGAGATCGACAGCGCAGGCACTGGATTTGGGGTCATTGGTGATGATGGCTCGGACGACGATTTTGGCAGTCCCTCTGGCTCGTTTTCTGCCGGTGGTCCATTTGGTGAATATCGGTTTCATTTTTCGACGTCTCCATCCTGCATCCTGACTGCTCCGCCTTCCATTTCCTTCAGGTAACGCGGACTCAAAAGCATCTGGGTCGTCGGGCCAACAGGGCCAGAATCTTATGGGAAAGTCTGTCGGCACCAATAACTTTGTAACAAAACTTTATCAGTAAGTTACGCTCGCCACGCTACATATCGTGATAACCAATGTGTTTCCCCATAGCATGATCAGCGACGCTAAATCGCAGCTTTTCATCTCATGGACGGATTTAGGGACAAGGTACTTGTTTATTTTCATCTTAATCCTCGGAGTTGTTCAAATGTCAAATTGATGCGATGCTTGCTCAGCTTCGTGGTGTCTAATGTCAGCGAGTTTAGTAGGAGCATACTTGGGTCACATTTTAAGCACAACAACGTACGTCTTCTCGGCTTTCCTCTATTTTCCTCTCTGATTTTGAGGCTGGACATATGCGCAGTTCTCGTCCTTTGTCCGTCAACTCAACATGTATGGATTTCACAAGATCAATAGGGTGCGTCACCCGCACTCCTCATGCCTCGTCTTGGTCGTAATGATCGGGTTCAATCTATATCTTGCTTTGAATCTCCTTCTCTTTTGTCCTTGTTTGCGTATGTGCACCACTTTGCACGCATACATGGACCCCCGAAATGTAAATACATGTGCTTGCGATCACGGTTACCATCACAATAGACCCCTCGCGCTCAACGCACATCCTCCACTTCCCAAACTTGGGAGTTTTCACATCCAAAATTTCTGCGCGGCCGCCCAGATTTACTAGAAGCGATAAAGCGCAAGGCGCTAGAACCCGACCCGAGAGAGAGGAACCGGTGAGGCTATCTCTCATCTCATCTCATTTTCCCGTGAGACGAGCGCTAACATACCGTTTCTCCAAATAGTGTCGAACTTCCAGGTGAAGTTGCGCGCCTTCTATCCGAACTCCGCGAAGAGAACCGTGCGCTCTGGCGAGAAGTCAGGTCATTAGGCAGCCGTATACCCCAACCTACAGCCAATCACGGACCAGCGACGATCTCCGCGAATTTTGGGGGATCCTCTCAAGGTTCGCAGTCTCGTGTTTCACCTAACGCTCAGGTCGGTTTGGGAGGCGCACATGTCCTTACACACTCGAGGTCGTCGTCGAATTTGGGAGGTGATGATGGTGAAAGGGATGTTGACTGGGAAGAAGAAGATGGCATGAATGCGTCCATTGGTGGTGGTCCCATGATGGGTATCGGAATGGGTCTGGGCGGAAGTCAGGCCGGGGAAGAATGGGACGCTCAGGGTTCACGCTTTAATTTATGGGCAGGTGGCGGATTGAACGTACCCGGCTTTGCGTTCAATGCTTTCGGGGCAGCGCCTGGAGGAGATGAGTGGAAGCGGTGGGCGGAGGGCGAGATCATCAAGGAGAGGAAAAGAGTCGAGAGGCTTATTGGTGTTGTCAAGGCGCTGGTGGATGTTACCGGAAAAGGTGGTGCCAGTGCGGGTCCAGCGTCGAGCGGCTGCGCAGCTGTAAGTCTGAGCATAGATCGAGAGCCAGATGGAAGTAAGTTTTGGTTTTGGTTTTATCTTTGTTGTCGGATGCTGAGCGGGATGATTAGTCCCACCGAGCATCCTACAAGAGCTTCACGAGCTTTCACTGTCCTTTGACGCTTCTCCTTCTCCCATGTCGATGCCAATCCCTTCGCCATCACCTTCACCCTCACCGCATCCATTCCCGCGTCATCATCATTCACCAAATATTTTTATCACATCGCCGACGTCACCCTCGCCTTACCCCGGCTCACACTCTCGATCCCCGTCTCGAGAATCGCAGACGCACTCCAATCCAAACACTCACACGACCCTTCCCACAATCTCCATCCCCAACCCGATCACGACGAATCCCTCTCAATTTTCCCAACCCTTGCACACACCTTCATCCTCACCCACGATGTCCGACATCGTGCCCGGCTTTTTCCGCCAAGGACCGGGGCACGCGAGAGGCGGGCGTTTAGCGAGACAGCCCAATATCACGCTTACACTCGAGACGGACGATGTCGGACGGATGGAGAAGCGCGCGCGGACCGAGTGTGACAAGATAAATGACGGGTCGGACGCGGGGTTGCGAACAGGGGAGGAGATGGATATTGTGCCGAGTGAGGAAGATGTCAAGCTACCTTCACCGATGTCTTTGACAGGTGGGACGTCGCCGACGACGGGTGCAGGTGGTACGAGTTTGGGGGGTAACAAGGTGATGGGGTTGCGGTCGAGGAGTGATTCTGCGCCGATGTGGGGTGGGGGTGTCGGTGGGGAGGGGAGTCCGGTGCAGGGTGGGTTGAGTGCGAATTGGATGGGGAGAGGAAGGAGTGGGAGTTCGTTTGGGCAGTGAGGGTGGGATATTAGATGTGATCATCATTGTACACATTTCGTCATTCGACGTCTTTCTTTTTTTTCGTTTTTGTTTCTTCGTGGCTACCTTGTAACTCCACCTTTTTTTCGTGGTTGCACTGGCTACGGTACGGTTTTTCTGCATCGTACTTTTTTTTTTCTGTTGTTCGTATCTACATGGTACGTATTTCGGCCCTCGACTGGCTTTATCCGATATTAGTTGATGAGTCTGTAAGTACTCATACCCCTTGCTTTGCAGCCCGTACATTCGGAGTTTGAATCAGGGAAACTCTCCGGAGGAGCTCATCTTGTCACACAAGTGCCGCCGTCTGCTCAAGCTCGTCTTACAATTTGGAACACCGTTTGTTCGCTAATACATCCCCTTCCCCCCTTTTTTTCGCCGAGGTCAAGGAGTAGTTGCAAATTGCAATGAACTACATGAACTATCAAATTGGGCAGTTTCAGGCGGAGATGAAGATTCAAAGTCCACCTACATACCGGGCAACAACGCTTTGAAATGGGCTATCATTCATTTGTTGCTCGAGCTGAATGGTGGTCGAAACGAGGAATGAGGACAGGCTGATGTCCGGTTCCTGTGAACTGGACTATTATCAGGAATGGGGCATCAACCAGCTCCCCCCCCACCCCCACCCCCCGGACTCCTGTCTTCGTATGGTCAGAACGACTGACTTTTAATCTCAAAGTTTAGGTCTAGTTTGGGGAGACTAGACTCCTGTCGTGTGTTACAGCGTCCAAGGCTGTGCTTGGGTTTCGTTCTGTCTTCCGAGGCTTTGGTTCTTCCCCACACATACTGCGGATGAACGTTGAAGTCACAGGTTTGCATTGCAATCGTCTGGTCCCTAGGCTAGCACGCATTCTGGCAGGTCTTCGGTGAGCGCTCACCGAATCGTAACGACTGCGGAACTCCACTCATCACTGGTCATGGAGTTGATGTGAACCGCTCATATTCAGAAAGCCGGTCCTCCGCGGGTTCGTGCATGTACACAGCATCGAAAAAAAAAAGTCATCAGATTTCGATTCGATCCCCCCCCAACGTGACGTTGATGGAGCGTGCCTTCAAGTATATGACGAGAACAGTAATTATCATGTCACCGGTTCCCTCGGACAAGTATATTTATCGATGAATTGGCTTCATGTTCCGTTCTCGACGTCATCGCACCCTTCTCGTGGGTTGAATCGAAGTCGAGTAACTTCGGATCATGTCCGGTTATCTCAGGCGTCCTCGTTGCCCCTATGCATACTTTGTGGTGTAACATGCCATGCAAACGTGAGCATGATGGGGTTTTTTTTTTTCGATACCGACCGTATATTGGCAGTGATTGAACGAAAACGCATTTCTTGCTCTTCGACTTCTATTACGTCCAGTAAGTGCCCATATTTACTCGTACCGTTTCGTCGACCGATCACGTCTGCATTTTGTTTTGCAGCTACCAGAGCGATGCCTTGACAAATACGCGCGAGGGGGGGGGCTTCGTAACTAAACTTTTTTCGATCGTGTTCAGCGCAAAACGTAACGTCTTTCGAGTTCTCAAGGTTAGCGGGCATTTCTGGTACTGGCGCCTATTGTTGCTCGCAGTTTTCGATGGTTTGCGACTACCACGAGGCTTTTGCGTAGTTCTTGGGCCCTGAACACGATTCATCAAGCTCTCTGATCACGATCATCAGCGGCAGTTCGTTGTCTTGACGTGCACAGCACCCCGGCGTCCTGTTCATTCCGTCCCACACACGGCATATAGACATAATACATCATAGCTGGCTTGGTACCAGTTGGATCCGACGTCATTCCTGAACACGAGTCCGTGAGTCGTTTCCGCTAGAATTCAAATTTTGGGTTTTTTCACGCCTTGATGTATGTATACCAGCGAGATCCTTGACGTCCTTGCGAGATCTACGGACAAGTCATAGTCACGGATGCTTTCGACCGGTGACCATTTACAGTCTGAGTCCTTGTGCCTGGAATTATTATCATAGAGCTGATGTCATCGAGGGCCTGATCACATTACTTGCACAAGGCTTTCTCCGTCAACGACCTCCAAGTCATTTTCTCCCCATCTATATTCATGGCCGTTCCAGACAGCGGGGTGAGCATCGTAAGCCCCGTCATATGAGTAGGGAGTCTATTTAGTCTTGCTTAAACCCCATCGTGTAGCTTCCCCCATGAAGCTACCAACTCGGTGAGACTTTATAAGTTAGGGGGACCGATGTCTAATAGTATACGTTACTCACGTCAGTGTCTGCTCTCAGTAGGCTTATCTGTCACATTCACAGCAGGCGATGCTGATGATGACGATCTCAGTTCAATGTAGGGAAAGCGATCTATATTTGTGGATGCGTTTTCTTGTTTCCCTCGCGCAGACTGCAATTTGCTCACACATGCATGCTATTCGTGTTCAGTGTACACGTTGTGGCGCTCACCGTGCTCATTGACACCGTTCCTTGGTGCCACGTGAGGTGATATAGATATTTCGATGTTCCGAACTGAGAGAGCTCAGCATCTCGTGAACAGGGAATGAACTTGCCCTAGCTCGGTGGTCGGAAGGACATGAATGCTATTCGCGTTCAATGTACACGCTGTGGCGCTCACTGTGGTCAGTGACACCTTTCCCTGTTGCCACATGAGGTGAGATATGGATATTTCGATGTTCCGAACCGAGGGGGCTCACTTCTGCATCTTGTGAACAAGGAACGATCACCTCGTGTCTCTCTTCGTACGTCGCTGCTGGAGCGGATGTATCGATCGCCATTTTCTCTACTCGTTTACTTGATTGCGAGTGCCTCCGTGTTTAAGAGGTAAGCAGACTCGGACAACGCCGTAGTACCATCATGATGCCGTCGAAACTCGTTCGTTCCCGCACAAGTACTGTACACCTTTTTGCAGCGCCTCACTCGTATTTTGCGGTGAATAGCGGCATGAGCATCCAGAAATACTCCGTTCTCGCCGTCCCTGTCTGCCATATTCTTGGTGCGTTTCGTTCTTTCGTTCATCACGGACACTCTGGTCACTGAAACGCGACTGCCCACGTGACCTCATAGATTTCGCAACATCACACATGCCGTACACTCACATTCTTGTACGCTACGTTGTTCGCTTGTATAGATCGTAGTTCTGTTCTGTTCTTCCTGATCTCGCTAGTGTTTCCCCGCCATTAGCCACGGTAGGTTTCCACGAGGTGGTGGTGATGATTTTTTCGGTATGTCAAACCCCGGGAAGGACGTGTGCTGCTGGATGGTGTGACAGTGTCATGTGTACAGTGGAACTAGTTCGAACCTCGAGTCCATTTCCGTTTTTCTTCGATGTTTGAGAGGAAGAAGAGAAATCGTTTACTGTTGCAACCTGTGTGCCATCCATCCACTACTAGGGGGGGAAACGGAATCATTGGGACGAACGATGGGTGGCGATCATCTTTCTTCGTCTCGACCGTGCTTGTCGTGTAACTTTTCGGAAATTCGAAATCAGATTCTACTAGATGACTTCTGTACACCTCGAGGTGAAAACTATATACAAAGAACCACCAAATCACCGGCAACGATACAACAGACGAGGATGGAACATGTGACGGAAAGAGAAATCTATGTACAGGAAAGGCAGAACCAATGGAATTTTTTTAAAAGAGAAGGGAAGGAGGAAAAGAGAGTAAGAAAGAAAGAAAGAAAACGACACGCGGATTTAGTTGGAAACTTTTCCGAGAGGTGTCTTTGCCATCACGCTGATCACCTCGTACAAGACCTACATCACGGCTCGCGTCAGATGTTTTTTTCCCCTCTTTTCTGGGACGGGGGAGGGGGACAAGAAAGAAAGGGAGGGTTACAAGACTCACGTCGGCAGCTGCCATGGTGGTCAACTCGGCGTTGGTATCATACGCAGGGGCGACTTCAACAATGTCGGCAGAGACGATGAAAAGACCGTCCAGACCGCGCAAGATCGTGCGTAGTTCGCGCGTCGACCAACCTAGAACATGTATCGATATCAGTATATCAAGTGGGTGTGACGCCGCGATACGATCGCTGTCTCGAAACGAGTTGGGAAAAAGAAAACGGACGTACCCCCAGTCTCGGGCGTACCGGTCGCCGGCGCGAACGCGGGGTCGATCGAGTCGATCTGTACGAGGTGTGGGTCTGACCAAGTTCTCGATAGGCAAAAAGGACGAATCGACGCACGTCGATCGAAAGGTATGCAGGGCGGTTGCCAACGGTCTCCCGAATTTTCTTGATGATGCCATCGGTGCCTTGTCGACGAAATAATAATAATAATAACGGTGGTCATTCACATCGTCGGTGGCAAAGTAGCGTCTCGCTCGGCCTGAAACTCACCGATCGTATCGATCTCACGCGCCTCTATCCTCTGGAACCCAGAGGCGTCATCGTTCGCATAGTCCGCCGGACCCGACAACGTCGTCCGAATTGCACCGTGCTAAAATTAACAGATAAACTAGGATCAAAGCGTTCGACGGACACTCGGGGAGGGAAAAAAAAAAGGAAACAAAGGAGAAATGAAACGAGATACTTGCAATGGAGCTGCCGTTCTTGATGAGGCCTTCTTGACTGGCCCAGTAAAAGTAGGTGCCGTGGTTGATGGCAGCTTGATCCGACGGGGCGCCACCAAAGACGGATGGTTTCCATGTGTCGAGGTGCGAGTCAAAATGGATGACGGAGATGGGACCGTAGGCGGAGTGGATGGACCTATAGTGAGATCGGGGACCGTCAACACGATAAGTTAGAGGGGAAATTACAACGCTTACCTGAGAAGGGGAAGGACGATCGTATGGTCACCGCCAAGTGTAACGATCCTTGGGTGGTGCTTCCCATCGGCGGAAATGGGAACGAGCGGTTTGCCCGTCAGCGCGTCATTACCGAGAGGAGAGAATGTTGGCCTGTGGAGGAGCGCCTTGTGGCCGTCCTCGATCTGTTGGATTGCAAATTTGTTGTCGTAGGGCGTGACGGGAATGTCACCGCAGTCGACGATCTTGATGCCAGACAGGAAAGGGTTGACTTCGAGAGGGACGTTGTAGCCTCCATACAAAGTTAAACGACGCGACCCCGCACGAATACCGGCGGGGCCAAAGCGGGCACCAGGGCGGTATGAAGTGCCAGTGTCCTGCGACAACAGTGTTGTCAAATCGATTCCGTACGCACAGGTTATATTGCTTACGAACGGAGCGCCGATGAAGGCAATATCAAATGCGGCATTTCTGTCTTTGCCGAGACATTGCACCCACGGCAACTTCGCAAACGTAGTAATACCGGAAAAGATGGAATCAGCAGTGACTGAGTCATTCAGCTTAGAGGTGAAACCCGTGATATGGAACTAAATGACCATACCTTCGTCGTCACCGGGGTACATCGCCTGATAGGGATACTTGAAGTATCCGAGAGGCATTTGTTCATCGCGCTCGTGGTCATCATGAGCGATGGCGACATAAGCAAGCATAGCGGCAACGAGGACAGATAACTGGGCTCGCATCTTGGGCAGATAGTTAGAATGTCAAACGTAGCGTGACCAGGCAGATGAGGAAGATGCAAGTATACAGTCGTTCTGATACAGGGTCACAACGATGGGAGGTGGAGTTCGCGTTGAGACACAAGGCGAATTGAGCACAGCTAAAAAGGTTTCGTCTTGGGAAAAGAATATTGTCTCCCCTGCCTCATGCCATCGGATAGTCCGAAAGATACGAGCTCTCTGAGATAACAGGTCGCGCTGGATCCACTTTTTTTCAGCCTCGAGGCAATCGAATTGGAAAAGAATGGGGAACAAGGTCACTCGGCCGAGAGATAACTCACAGACTCGGAGACAAGGTTCATCAGCGGGAGCCCGGTGGTCACGCCATGGAAAACTGTCCGCGAGAGATACTAAACGGGTTTACCAGCATCAGCACGATGCAGGCCTCGTTTTTTTCCAAAGGTTCCCGTGGCGTAAAGAGATGAGATGTAAGCAAAATGGAATTCAATCGTGCGATGACACGTCTCGCTTATTCGGGTCTCTGCTCCGCGTTATAAGCACAGGTATGCCAATCAAAATGAGATTGAAACTCTGCGCCACTTTTTTTCAGTCCCTCTGAGCAAACGATAATGAGCTTGGACGAAACCTCACCACTTCTTCCGGACGCGCGACACTTGCTACGACAAGTCAACAACCATCACGCTTCTCCGCCAATCCTGACAATTCCCGATGAGGCAGGAGTGACCCCTCGCTTTGGCCCGAATCTACTGGCCTCCCTCGTCGTCGATTCCATTCCCGGTACGAACGATTTTTCTTCGCGACATATCCGTTTCACCATGCCGAGCCTAGTACTAACAATGAATCCCAAAAAGTCATCTTGTCATACATCCTACAAAATTCGGTACAGACAACCGCCATCGTGGTGGCTGGTCGACTGGGTCCCGAAGAACTGTCCGCGGCTGCATTTTCGATGATGCTGGCATTCGTGACTGGCTAGTACTCCCGATGATCTAAATCGTGCTCGTAGGGTCCCATGATATTTTGTATCTGTAGGATGGTGTATCGCTCTCGGCGGTGGATCCGCGCTGGACACGCTCGGATCACAAGCCTTCACGGGCGGCACCCGCAAGACCGATCTGTCCATACATTTTCAGCGATGCGTCGTACTTTTGTGGGCCCTCTTCATCCCCGTCAGCGTGTTGTGGTTCTTCATGGAACCCGTCCTCTTGGTCATCGGAGAGCCTGTCCGTCTCTGCAAAGACGTACAAGACATCATGCGAATACTCATCTTTGCAGCCCCTGGATTCATCGCCTTTGAATGTCTGAAGAAATACCTGCAGTGCCAGGGTAAGTCTCTGAGCCTTTTGAACGCGAGCCACCATCCTCGAAACATCGTCGGTAGGCATCATGCGAGCCTCGACTTTGGTCTTGATCATCGTCTGGCCGATCAATCTCGCGTTGAACGTGGTCTTGGTTCACTACACCCCGCTCGGAATGCTGGGTTGCCCCGTCGCGTTGTCGATCACCTACTGGCTGGCTTTCTTCCTATTGATCATTGTCACATGGCTGTCGCCCGCGCACAAAGCAAACGGAACCTGGGGCGGTTTTCAACCAAGTGCCGTCCTCAACGCCAAGAGCTGTCGCGGATTTCTCCGGTTGGCACTCCCGGGTATCTTCATGGTCGGCACGGAATGGTACGTAGACGTCGACGTCACGCAGGGTTGCCCAGCACACTAAACGACCCAACAGGGCAGCGTTTGAGATAGTCGCACTCGCAGCTGGACGGCTGGGTGAGCTTTCCCTGGCAGCACAATCTGTCATCATGACCACAGATCAAAGTAAGTATCTGGCACTCGATGGTTGTAGTTGGAGACCAACCCTCATTTCCTTTCAAGTCATCGCTACGATACCATTTGGCTTTGGTAGGTCTTCACTGAGAGTATGTTTGGTCGAGTTAACGAGAATAACCCGAACCCAGGGGTCGTGGCCTCCAATCGCGTAGGAAACCTCATTGGGGCAAGAACCGCCATTGGTGCCCGCGCTGCGGCCCATGCATGTGCACTTGTCAGCGTACTGGTCGGTTTTACGATTATGATCATCCTCCTGGCCACTAGAAACGTAAGTCAATCACCCTCACGAGCTTTGATTCGCTCTGAAACGGGGCCTCCAGCAATTCGGTTACCTATACAGTGACGACGAAGATGTCGTGCGCCTCGTCAGTCAAGTCATGCCGCTCGTGGCATCTTTCCAGGTGAGTTCGGCACGCCTTCGATACTTACCCAACAACTAAGCAGGCGTAGATTGCGGATGGGTTAGCAAATTCATGTGGTGGCATTCTCCGCGGGCAGGGTAAGCATATCACCGAAGCCTACATCTCCGGGTCGGCTGATGAATTTGGCGACCAGGCCGTCAGCACCTCGGTGCCTTCTTCAACATCATCGCCTACTATGTTTTGGCACTACCGATCGGGATCACACTCGCGTTCAGGCAACATATTGGTTTGCAAGGTCTCTGGATAGGTATGCCTGGTATCATCCATCACGAGCGATTCTTGAGCAATGTTCCACAGGCCAAGTCATTGGACTTTTCACCGTCGGTATCAGCGAATACGGCGTGATTTGTTTTGGCACCGATTGGGACGAAGAGGTTCTGAAGGGGATTGTCAGAAATGCAGAGGAAGCGAAACAAAGAGCGTTACTCGAGCATCGCCAGCGAATTGGAGATGAACTCACCAACTGACCCAACAACTCTAGACCTGCACGGAAGGAACGAGATCACAATAGAACTGGAGACGAAAAAATATGTATTACAGGAAGAAATGCAGTGATGTGTGACGGATGGTTTATACCATGGTCTGTAGGCTTCAATATACTTTCTCGGTTTTCGAATATTGTTCCTGCATTTTGAACAGGAATGAATATACATAGATAATAATCACCTTTAAATGTCCACAAGGTGCTCATGGCTTGATAACGTTAGCGCGTGGTCTCGGACACCGATGATAAAGATACTGCAGATAACGTATCAACCCTCGCAAAGGACATTATAGCTCATCTTTGGCCGGAGACTCTGTCGACGCCTTCAAAAAGTCCGCCGTCCCATCCACTATCGACCTGAAGTACTTGGCCAGCGGCTCATACTTGTTCCCTCCTACATCACGCAAATTTAGCGACGCGACGAGAACGAACGGGAAAAGGTTTACCTTCGTATAAAATGGGGACGCTCGACCCCGCGGGGTATACGATCACTTTCGACAACTTGCCCTCTTCCCTCGCAGTGAATCCCAACGATGCCGCAAATTTACCCTCCGGATCACTGTGGTGGCCAAACGCGATCTTTTTATAATAGTTATTCCCGAGGACCTGCCACAACAACGGAAATTTCTTATCCCGGTTCAAAAGCACGACGCGTGGCAAGTCGATGTTCTAGTCACGTAACGTCAGACCCAAGATATTACGCGTCGGGGACGGAGTGGGCCGTGGAGGACAAGGCAGAGAAAGAATACGGACCTCGTCAAGCCATTCGGGGATACCGCCTTGGTTTGGAAACACCTTGATCTTGTTTGGAACCGACCGCGACGCCCACTTGATCAGGTTGTTGGACGTCCGTTCGCCCGCTTCGTACTTTTGTCCTGGTAGCTGACCACCCCGAGGGAACACCTTGACGGTCGGGAAGCCCTGTATCTCCTGCATGCGCGCGTCAGCCTCAGCGGCACCTCATCACGCAAGTCTACCACGGCCCCGTTCGTCTGACGCCGACGGCCGTTGCTCACCTGAGACGCGCAGAGCGGCCTGTTGGACTCGGCATCACAGTCGACGGCATAAAAGGGCACCAGCGGACTGAGATTACCAGCAGCTTTACTGTATTCCGGAGCCATTTGTTTACAATGCTAATGAATGAAGAGGTTTTCTCAGAGGACTGGAGCGATACTCGGAACGAACGACTCACCCCGCACCACGGTGCTACGAATGCGACGACGCTCGTGCGCTGTGTGTATATGGAACCGTTTCAGTGCATCCGGTGGCGAGAAGGAAGGATATATGCCCATACGTTGTTTTTCATGACTCGTTTGAACCCTTTTGGATCTAACATCTTGACCTTTGTGTCTGGGGGGAAGATCGCTGCTGTCACCAACGTCGGGAGGACGAGCAGAAGGGTGGACAGTGTGTAGAGTATCATGGTGGTGGTACAAGGACAAAGAGGTTACAGATGTGACCTAGTCTCTTGTAGGTTACTAAAGAGCGCGGTCGTGTAGATGACGTGGCTCAACTGAAATAGCCCCTGTGGCCACACAGTCATGCAGAGTATATTACGGGGAGAGAAAACACAATATTGCTGCGTGAGACCATCTACTCTATCATGTACGCCATCCATCGTATCCCCAGACATCAGCCACTTCGCAGCGCGAAATATCAATAGCATTTTTGTCTACATACGCAGAGACGCCTTGGTACACTCTCACGCACTCGCGATGGCTTTCCGCCTCGTGATGGGCTTTGAACGCTTGCGCTTCTTGCCCTCCGAGAAGCCGTGGGCAGTTTTGAGGTCTCGTCCGAGGATATCGTCTCCTTTTACCGCGAAGATACGTACGATCCAGTTTTCGGACGTAAACGCTTCCTCTGTGATCATTTTTAAAAAAATCAGACACTCCCGTACCTCATGGCATGAATTCTACTCACCGAGATAGTCCAGCTTGGGCCCGCTCACAGGCACATTCTGTCCACGTACCCGATCCACGGGTTGCTGTCCACCAAACAGCTCCGCGAAACGGTAATACGACATTTTGTACATCAGCGACTCTTTCATTGCCGGAGAAGCTTGGTCATCGACGCGGTACTCCCCCTGGTTGAAGTAGTTGGGTTCCTGGATCTCATCCGGCCATACACCCTGTGCGATACGAACCATCCAAAGGAACTTGTTCAAATCGTCTCCAGAGTAGCCTATGAGTCCACCAAAGATGATGAGCACATAGCTCACATCGTGTTTGCGAAGGATGGGATAAGCCACCTCCTCGGGGGAGGACATGGCTTTGCCGACAGTCGCGATGTGAGCTAAACAAAGACGTCAAGTAAACCCTCTCTGGAAAGGTGACTGCTTTGACTCACTGTTGTTCCAAGTGTTGTTGTCGACCAACGTGGGGCGATCCGCCATGCCAGCAATTTGGTATCCGTAATCCCACCAACTCATCACAACAGCATCCTCGGCCGTGTTCTGTCTCAACCAGTAGTATGCTTCTCTGAAATCATCAATGATATGTTGACTTCCGTCGGACATCGTCGAGGCCAGAACGACAGAGGGTGACGAATATGCATTCGAAGTCACCCATGTGCAGTGCACGACGAAGAACAGGAGCAGTCCAACGGCATTGAGGAGGACAGCAAAGCGCGTGTCGAGACCAAATATACCTTTGGAGGACTTGGAAGCGGACTTGTCAGACCCCTGAACGGCAGCGACAGCAGAGGAAGCGACTCCAGAAATGAGCTCGCCAAGGGCACCTCCTGGTACTGCGGACGTTTCCTTTTCCTTTTCCTTGTTCTTCTTTGCCTTTTTGGGAGCGGCAGCCGTAGAGGAGGTAGCGGTCGAAGATGCACCGTGAGATGCACCATTGGAACTGTCCGTGGTAGCTGCTTGCGTCGATGATTCGTTCGGTTGCGCTGCGTCTGGCTCGCTGGGGTCAAGATACGTGTCAAGAAGGGATGACAACGCAATTGCAGCTGCCACGCAGACGACGGGCGTAAGGGTTAGCATAAGACGGACCATGACGCCAGCAAAGTAGCTCGCCATCACAGCGTAGATGATCACGAATATGTGCTCGTCACGGAGCGAACGGAAGCACAACACGACACCAGCTGGAAATAGGAAGATGAGGAAATGAAGATCCATAAAGAATGAGGGCCATGCTGTGGGCTGATGTTCGGAAACAGAGGCAATGATGGGAATGTATCTGTGAGATTTGACACGTGAGATGGGTAGGCCCTGTAATTGGAGTGGAATGCACAAACTTCTTAGCATAGCCGGTGTCCCATAACGAATAGAAACGACCGGTCCATGGTGCAATCCAGCCCTTGTACGTGAGTGCGACGATAGCAAAGAAACCAAGGATTCCGGTGGCCACCACGCTCGCAAACAAGAGTCCCTGGAATTGTTTTGAGGAGATGTGAGAACGGACGAGCTGTGCGAAGGCGACAATTTGCAAAAGTCCGAATATACCTGGGATGACTAGTGAACGAAGGCCAATGAATAAATGAAACATGGATGGTTACCCAAGGCGGCCATGTGTTCACTTGTCCGGACAGGCTGGAAACCAACAAATGGAACTTGCATACTTGCGAGTGTACCGATAGAGTACCAACTGGAGTATGCAATGTAGAGCCGACTGGAGTATCGACCCATGAGAAGGAGAACGAGTGCGTGGAGAGGGATCATGTTGGTGATGAACACATATCCACCTGCAAGGATCTCACATCAGTCCTGCTAATGGGGAATACGAGAAGAATGGATACGAACCCCATGCGGCAACCATGTAAAAGTAAAAGACGGCGGCAACGGCACCGAAAAACGCGCTACCCTGCTTGAGTGCTTTGATCCAGCTGAAAAATGTGAACATGAGGAGGAAGATGGCGATGGCTTCATTGTCGTACGACCCGGCGACCGAACGCGATATGTAACCGGGCACAATGCCCATGAAAGCTGCAGCCAACAAACCAGCACTATCATCCTTCATTTCTCTCGTGAACCTACGTATGGCTATCAGTGATCCCGTTGGCAAAGGAGGGAGAGAAACGCGTACATATAAGTAGCCCATGCAGTGAGAGCACTGAAACCTGGCGCTAAGAGGACACAAATGTTACGAATGTCCACGGGAAGGTTCAAAGCATGGAGGATATTGTATATGACACCACTTGTGGCCATGAGACCGGGGTAGATGGTACCACCGACAACGCGACCGAGGGGGTACCATGCTGTGGGGTCAAACCAGTTCCAAAATGCCTATGGAGGTAAATGAGTGCCTTTGCCAAATGGACGAGGAAAGGGCCCACATAAAAGCCATCCGAAGCAAGAACTCTCGTCGCGCGGCTGTGACACATCAGAGTGAGCTTCTTTCGCGAAACCGACAAGAGGAGACGCACTAGTTGAACCATGGATCGCTGAGGACAGAGAAGTGAGGTGAGCGAGAGACGAGGCAAGGGAATGGAGTACACACAATTCGTGGATGATACTCTCGAAATTTATGACAGCAAAGAGACGAGAAGCGATTGCAGCACCTGATATGAGGCCAAGCGCTATGATGCGGAGAAGAGAAGCAGTATTTGAGACGAGAGCTGGTGAGATATTCTCAGGGAGCGGGTAGGCAGCCGGCATGGCCGCTGTAGTGAACGAGAAGGGAATTAAACTATCAGTCGACGGGTTACTGTCGACCCCAAGTCGAGGGCGACTGCGAGCGGTGAAGGAGGTCGACGTGTCGGACAAACAGGGTAATATTATTGGCTTATGTCAGTAATGGACCCCTCTCAGAGGGGTGCCAAAGTGCGACCTCGGACTTAACGTCGTCTACACTCAAACACTCGAGGTCGGTATAGGAGGTCATGGTCCTGAGAAGAGCTAGTGACGCGTACGAAACTCCTGATAAACTATCGATCAGGATGTGCAAGAGGGGGAGCGAAGGTTGACCAGCTGAGTGGCGTAGATAGAAAATGACAAGGGCTGCAAGTTCTCTCGAACTGTCTTCATGGACAAGTTACGCTCCGAAAGTCGGCCCAGGATCAGAATTTGGGTCTCTTGACCACATCGTGTTTTGAAGGGGCGACAGTGAGTTGCGGAGCTCGTCTGCCATCATACCAAGTTATAACTTGGACTTCCTTAACTTCTCCACTACAGCTCCAACCCCTGTAAAAGCTACGTATACGATAAGGGTCACCTCAACACCAGATACGCCTTCCGCGGGAAACCTGTGAGCAATCTGTAAGTCCCCCTTTGCCCAGAACCGAAAGTTCGTTGGTCGGCAACGCCGCACAGCATCGCAACGAATTTAGAGCACGCGTTCACACTTGCACCCTGCTTGCCAGTGAGCCGACGTTTTATTCATAGTTGCAGTTCGCGCACGAAACGTTCCGGAACTGCTCGAGGCTGTGAAGGTGCCGCGCGTTATCATGGAGTGTCTTCAGGCTCGCCTCCCCAAATCAGGCCACAATTGCACGTGTCTCTCATCAGTTGCATAACTCTATGTGACGCGCGGAAGCCTCGAGGCCAACCGCTCGTGCCTTCGTCATGTATCTGCCACGCCCGCCACGGCATATAAAACGCCGTTGATCCACCACTGCCCAATACCCCTACCAGACTCGCGACGATAATCAACCTACCTCATTGTCGCTTCACATTCGTGTACCCACTGTATACCCTTGGTTCCCTTAAATACCCAGCATCTCTCTTCCAAGTCTCCTCGCCTATATCGATACACCGACGACCCCCTTCTGTCGACAATGCTGCCCATTTCGGAATTTCACTTTGCATTCTGTGGTATTGCTACCGTCGCGGCGACTCTCGGTTACGCTTGCGCACGACGAGCCGTCCTTTCCCTCGCTTCCCCGAACGAGCCCTCCAAAGCGTGAGTCACCGACAATGAGCCTCCCTCAAAAACAATAATATATAGCGGCCGATAGCGATGTCGAGGCCGGCCCGCCCGAAGAACGATCCCTCAAGCGCAAGCTCGACGACTCCGATGAGCACGATGTTGATGCAGAAGAACAATCACGGCCGATGAAAAGAAACAGAACTCCACCCACCGACCAACATGAATCAGACGAGGACGTACGTACTTCACCCATTGCCTTGCATTCCTTCGGTCCATGTGTTCATTTGCTTATCAAGATGAAGGCCAACCAGGAATGGGAAGTCATTGTGGCCCCACCCCCTTATGAACAGGCTGCTAGCCTCCCACAGCCAGAAGAGCCTGTGCAGAATAACAGCACCCCTCCCGAAGGGAACCCTCGCAGTATTGAACGGGATATTTCACCTGTTCGAGAGGTAGGATTACCTTCCATTAACCGAAACTCGTGTCTGATAGCCGCCCTCCAGCCTACTCCGCCAGCGCACCCCAAGACTTCGTCACAGCCGGAGGAGAAAGGAGTAGAAGCAGGGTGTTGCGCCACTCCACAACCTCCCCAAGTTAACCTATCGCCTAATGAGCCTGGGACTCCCCCAGCACGTCCGATCACACCACCTAAGCCTGCCCCTCCAGCCAAAATTGAACCCGTCAATGCCTTTTCCGCATTCTGTGGTTCCAGCTCACCATTCGCTTCATACTCTAACGCCTCGGGGGCTTCGCCCTTTGCACTCTCTGGCCAGATCGTTAAGACTACTCCCGCATGGAGACGTGACAACGAAAGTGAATCTCACGTGTTCGGTCCGGCGAGCTCCGCGAATGCCCTCGCGCCATCACCGAATGAAGCAGCCTCGTCTGCGACGACTAAATCACCCGCTCATTCTCAAAGCAAAAGTGCTTTCGGGGTTCCCGGAAAAATGCAATCCTCCGTCAAATCTTCCAGTTGTAAGTGGTTTCCACCTGCTCGGACGATGTCCGCTTGGCGGTATGTGTTAAAGCTGCGGTTAGATTTGACAGGCGAAGAGGACGAAGATGTCGAGGCTGAGCTCAAGGGTGTAAAACTCTTCGTTAAGCGCGGGCGCAAAGAGTTCACAGACGGGATGTATGGGCATATCAAAATTCTCGCTCGAAAGTCTACGCCCCAAAAAATCGACAACGGGGACCCGCAGGGGACCGAGGCTGAAACCAATTCTCGAACCCGTCTACGTAAGTCACCTCCGCCTCAAACCCTCCGCCACCGATCGTTAAATTCCGCATCACCTCTCCTGTGATATCGCCTCTTATTTGCACACTTCACGACAAATTGTTGTCGCGCTCAGTCTTCCGCCGTGATCCGTTGGGACAGGTATCGATGAACGTTGGGCTGCACCCAACGGTACGGTGCCACTTTGATTCAGCAGAAAACATTCTGCGCATAATTATGATGGAACAGGTGACGACGGATGGAAAAAATCCCAAGGAAGACGTCGTCATCTATGCCTTGAAGGTCAGCCAACACAGCACTCGTTCCTGCATCGAATTTCTTAGTAGCCGCGCATCGCCTCGCCCATACAGCCTGGCCGCACCCAGAAAGCAGACTTTCAGTCATTTGCCAAGACGCTGTGCGATCATGAAGGACTCAAGTCTAGGGTGGTCACGAGTTCGGCGACCCCTGCCAGCGGCGATGCCGCAGCATCGTGAAGTAGGGTTATGAATTTCGTGTGGCTTTTTTTTCTTCCAGGAAAAAGGTCAGCTTTGACGACACTCCTCGGCGTCCTCGCCGATCAGGAGTCAGGACGCAGGTCGTTCCGATGTCTGTGGGGTGTGGGGAATTAGGTGTTACGCGCGCTTATGCGTTTACGTCCTGGAGTCATACGTGTGAGTGATGACTTGGGGTGTGTTCGCCACTGGATGATTCGGTATGATATGTAATAGCGATAGTGATGGTTGCATGTGCTATAAGGAATGTATGAACGATGAGTAGGTGAAATGCAATAACTGATTTGCAGAGGGAGGTTCATAGGAAGGCAGATGTATATCGTGCTATATAAGTACATAGGAGTACAATAGGATATCTAGAAGATGCAAACTTGGAAAGAGAGGATCATTGAAGGCATCAGCGATGCTTCAATGATGGCGCTGATCCGAGTCGGAGCAATCTGGGTAATGGTTAATGGCGCCTTAGCATGTTTTTATAACTTCCGCCCCGAGGCGGAACATGGCATTATAAATCCCACCCCTCGTTTCAATCTCGAGTCGTCGCATTTCTTTTCGTCGCCCATTCCCATCCCCATATATGATTGTCCCTGGACTTTTTATACCCCCGAGTATTCGGCAAAACCGATGTTTACTCCCTTTGAACATCGCGTTTAGTCGTTCCACAACCTCATCAATATCTTTTCTAGTCTGAACACTGCCGGCTGACCTCGCCGTGACACCATCCCTTCAAGTTGAGGATATTAATTGCTGCAGGAATGGATGCAACCCGTTTAGTATTAATAGGTGAGTCGATTATAATCTCACACACGAGCTCAAATGGTTTAGTTACCTGCGCAAAGTGTCGTTGTATTAGACTGGTGCAAGCCATCGCTGGATGTCGTCGTATGCGGTCATCAAAGGGGGTTTCCATTCTCGTCACTTTACAAATAGATGTCAACAGTCAACATTTCCAAATTTGGTACTTGTGACCCGCCTAAGTCTTCAACGGTGTCGTGTTTGCTGAAAGTTCCCCTGTGTTTTGGTTCATGCTCCCATTTAGCCACTCGACATGACTCGCGGGTTCAATTCGCCAGCAGATCAAGCACCACTTCCCAAGGTTTCCTTCGTGTTGGTTCAAGACGATGATTCTGCGCAACCCGCTGGCGTGCACGACCAACAAGCAAGGTCATATGGATGTGCGTTTTTGACGCCGCTTCGTTGGGTCTGTCGTTGACGCTTCGGACAAGACAACGACTTTTCCGAGTTTCAAAAACCGGACCATTACATTCGGTATATAGGTGAGTGTAGCCTCGTGGTGGGTTTGCCCTTTATTGATGACTGGCAGAGCCTTTGGAGAAGGATCTAGCCATTCAGGTCGAGTATGATATGGACGAGCAAGGTTTGATCCACGTTGTTTGTCGCGCGGAGGCCTGTCCACTCATATGAAGCTGGCGTGCAGACCAGGAATGGCTGGATGCAATCAATATCGAGCGAAAGAAGGACCAGATCAACCTAGTCACATACGAGACGTTCGAAATCATTATGGATCGTTTAGAGAAGGAGTATTTCGACTTGGTATGTCGTGTCTTCGTACTCTGGTGAAATCGCGTCATTTATCTCACCAAATCCAGACCAAGAACATCCCCAAGTCGGACTATGCCATGCCCTCGGAGGATTCGACTTGTGCTATATGCGACGACTCGGAAGGAGAGAATAGCAATGCGATCGTGTTCTGTGATGGATGTAACCTTGCTGTACATCAAGGTATGTATGTAAACTCCACGCTCTGTAGAGTGTTCTCAAAGTTTAAGATTGTTACGGCGTTCCTTACATACCTGAGGGACAGTGGCTCTGTCGGAAGTGTACCGTGTCTCCCGAGAACCCAGTGGTGAGCGCATTCCTGTTCTGAAGAAGTGACCTTTAAACCTCCTGCGCAACCTCTTCAGTCATGTATATTTTGTCCCAATGAAGGCGGCGCATTCAAACAGACGACCCTCGGTGACTGGGCTCATTTGTTATGTGCAATATGGATTCCCGAGACGAGAGTAGCCAACGAGGTGTTCATGGAGCCCATCACAGGCTCTGACAAAATTCCAAAACAACGGTGGAAGCTAGTGAGCATGCCAATATTAGCATGCAAGGGCGAAGCCATAAGTTAACAAGTCTCCTAGAAATGTTCGATATGCGGCATTCGAGAAGGAGCCTGCATTCAATGCACCAAGACGTCGTGTTTCCTTGCCTTTCATACCACCTGTGCAAGGAAGGAGAAGCTTCTGATGCCCATGAAGAGCACGCAAGGCTCGGAGCCTGTAACTCTCACCTGTTATTGCGAAAAACACCTTCCGGTATGGGACACGTGAACAATTTGCTTCAGTCTGATTTATTCACGAATGTGTACAGAAAGAACAGGCGGAGGCACGTCTTAAAGCTCTCGCACATGACAGCGTTACCTCAAGTCCAAGCTCTAAGCTGTCTAAATCTGCCAGGGCGTACGCGAAGACATACAAGACTGGACCTCCCCTTGTTCCTCAGATCATCGTCGACCGCATTATCAACTACATCACCAAGATCAACGTACGCAAGAAACCTGAATTCGTTCAGATGGTTTGTAAGTACTGGAGTTTGAAGCGCGAGGGAAGACGGGGTGCACCATTGTTAAAGAGACTGCATCTTGAGCCATGGACTGCTTCGAATGCCGGCAAGTTACTGAGTGAGGAGGAGAAGGCGTTGAAACTCGAGGTATGTATTGTCTCAGCATCGTCGCTGCGTGACTGAGCCATGTCCAGCACCTGAAGCATGTCAGAAGAGATCTCGAGATGCTTCATGAGCTAGCCTTGCTGTCTCGCAGACGAGAGAGCCGGAAGCTCGTGCAAGTTGAGGCCATACAAAAGGTACTGGACGCCGCCCTCTTTCCTCATTTGGCGCCTATGCGTCTCGCTTTCGAGAAGGTTCTCGCGTAAGTAACGGACAGTGTCAAAGTGGGACGGATCATTCACGAATCGATAGTCTCGACCGAAACGGTCTGTTTAAGCATCCGGTATCTAAAACGGAAGTCCCCGACTACTACGAAGTTGTCAAGAACCCCATGACATGGGACAGCATCGATGCAAAATTAGACCGACATGAATACTGGGATTTTGAGGCTTTCAAGGTGAGTTTTAGAGAGAGGACTTATTCTGGGTGGTCGATTTGTAACTCCATCGTCTTTAGGGTGATGTCGAGCTCGTGCTGTTCAATGCGATTCTATACAACAAACCCGGGACGGCTTTTTACAAGACTGCTCAACGGATGCAAACTACCGTTCAACCCATCCTTGAAGACTTGGTCTCGCTACG
>JBBPQU010000323.1:0-24752 GCA_038092655.1 Boletus sensibilis | reverse complement strand
TAATATACTAGGTACTAATATAATAAAGGCTACAGCTATAGGTAATAAGTTAATCCAACATAAAAGTCATGCCTAGCGCAGGATCAAACATGTTCAACGTTGGGTTTGTTCAGGGAGGTGGACATGAGCGTGAACTCGGTAAAGAACAAGGTCCTGGCGGACATTGTTTCTGTTTTTCTACTTCTTTCGTTTCTCTCGCACGTATTTTTGTCACGTCGCCGTCCTGGAGGCCCCTTATCAACATGTCCACACTTTCAATTGCTCTGCGTCGATGGGTTGACGTTTAACTTTGGCCATTGAAGAAAAGATACAGGGAAATCAGTGAATGGTCCTCATCTCGCGGGTGTACAACACCAGCTGACGGATTCATCGTGATAGAAGTCCTACACGTAAGTAATCAAGGACCTAAATTCACACCTTTTCATTCTCGTCCAACTCCGGCAACGACTCCAGATGAATTCCCATCGCTCCGCTCCCGTCGCAACGTTCTGAGTCTGGTGTATCTCCACAACCCGGAGAGAACACCATCACCGATAATGGCGGCTTGGTCGTATGACACTGCCATGCCTTTCCCTCGGCCACACGCAAGATCAACATCTGTGGTGATACACACTACAAACTGGTCAGCACCGTTGGTACATCCACAAACAGGGCTCCGATAACGCACCATCATTAACGTGTACACACACGAGAACGAGATCGTCATCTGACTCCCCATCCCATAGGCCACCAAAAACGCGATGCCAGAGAGCGTGAACGGTAGCACAGACTCGACAAGGAGCATGACTATGCTGAAATATGGTGACACATATTTTTCTCCGATAGATTCCTTCACTGTCCTCGCATGGCGCACTAACCGGTAACAGATAATGCACGTCAAAGTTGCGTTTAGGAAGACCGAGACCGTGTAATAAGCCAGTCCGAGTTTAGCAGCAAGGCCACTGAAAAAATTGGTCCCGGGTGTACAGGAGGTCCAGACGACCGGGATCCCCAAGCCTAATTCGGCACGGGTTGAAACAACCGCCACGATGAGTGGAGGAATGATGCTCACCTAGGTTGGCTAACCACAGGATGGAGGGTAAAATGATGTCACAATGGCCTTGCGACAGAATTTGACAACGGTAAATCTGGAACAAAGGGAGAAAGATTCACATCCCTTGCCAAAATCCATCCACCCGGTCTTACCATGAGGCCATCTGTTATCTGCTGTAGAACGATGACCGCCACCGTCCCAAAATCCATGTACAAATCCGACGTATGTTTCGCCCCGTACGCGCTCGGCCCACCCGGATAGTTTCGATCCAACAACCACATTTTTTGACCGAATATCGCTCCGGCGGCCACCCAAATCGTAATCAAGAGGAGCATCACAGTGCTGAAGACTGCATAAAACATGTCGGATTGCTGAGGCTCTCTTCTGCGAGCCAGGAAGATATGCATGGTCTTGAAGTAGAGGACGAGTTGGATGCCTGGTAGTGGACCTGTGAGACCGCACGACACGAACATCACCAGACTCACCATACAAGATATTTTGCATATTCATCCCTACGAAGAACGCGTTCTCGAATAACGTCGCAGTAGAGCCAGTCGAAGTGGATGACATGGTCGAAATGAAATCTGCCTTGCAGGTATCTTAGAAAAAATGTAACCCCATCGTTGGTCTTATACCGAACAACAGACTCCCTAATCGCTCCCACCAGGAGCGAATGAGGGACATGGTTACGTGCTCTAAAAAGTTCGAAACCTGAAATTGAAACAACCCTTAGGTAAATTGCCTTTATGTGTACATTGGACCAGGGTTGTCGGCGCCGGTGATGATAGATGATGTACTTATAATTCTCGAGACACTGTTGAATCATTCGGCCGCATCATGACAATCTGAATTGAATTCGGCTGCTTCCCTATAGCGGTCCACGAGTTAACTTGTGGTGTGAATGGTGGAGCAAAGACCCTGGTGCCGCATCTGGAGAACCTCCATACTTTGCCCCTGGATCATGTGCATGAGGGTCCAGTCGCCATCCCGGCGCGACGAGGCATTCCCGACAGAGTGGCGCGATCGTGGCACCCTGGAAATCAATGAAACCTGTCACGGTCCCTCAGAACAACGTGGCCCAAGCGGGGTGTACTGACCGGTCCACCGAGCGGATTATCCCCCGGAACACGTTCTGCATCTCAATCCAACTTGTAGCTGCCTCTTCGTCACCCTCCCCGAGCTCCGCCAGCTGTCGTGGAGAGGTATCAAGTTCAGGTTGTAGGAAACTCTCAAGATAGTCAGTAGTATTCGAATAACGTCTACGATAATGGGAAAGCTTGGTCGGTAATGAAAGCTCCGTGTCGGGCACACGAACGAAGCCGTCGAGGGCACGATAGAATGGCGTACTGACAATAGGCGGGACATAGACATCATTTTTTTGACGGAGAGGAGAGATAGAGGGATTCTGCGTGATCGAAATATAATGCAAACATGGCCTTGAGGTGCTCTGCAATTTGCGAGACATCATGCTCTTTCACACTCATTGAAAGGGTATCCCACTGAGTCTTGTCAGCAGAAATACCTGGCACCTTAAATCACCGACATCACGTGGAAGATATCTCTATCGATGGACTCACTTTTTGTAAAATCATATACTCTGCTCCTGGGTTAGACGCATCCGAATTTCATGCGTGAACTCGGGGAGCAGGAATCTGTGTATGTGCAGTGGGGTATTTTACAATCGCAACCTAATCATGCACAAGACGTTAGCGGAAAATTCGATATTCGCGAATATGGCCCACACACAGATCTAGCTTGTCCTGTGAAAAGCAAGCGCCGCGCCAAGCGATGTTCCTTCTTCCTCTTGAACGTCGTACACCCATAGCCAATAATATTGCAATGAAACGGAACGAGTAGCTGTATCAACCTTGTGATAACCCGCCCTCTGTTAGCTTAGGTGAAAAAAAGAGTAGAATTTAGGCATTATTACCTCACGCACCACGGCGTTTTCCACTGTAGTGGAAGTTGACTGCGACTAACTGACGATCACTGAAGGTGTCAGGGTCAGCCTCATCGTCATGGATATTACTGCATCGTCTTGGGTCATCACGACATCACGACGGATGCAGAGAACTGACATGAATCACCAGGTCATTCACTGCTGCTACTGCATAAGTAATTCAGTACCGTCGCGGCCAAAAAATCGTAAGCACCCACCAAACGTTGTCTGACCAAGAAGGTGCGATATGGACGATGGTCCAGTAGAGGAGATGGGCTTGAGATTTCATATTCCGCACGAGCGATCGACGTGTCTACAACGAGGTTCCCCCCTTTCTCCGGGGATGGCCACGACGGCAACCGAAAGATGCGAGGGTCGACTCATTTGACGCTTCCATAGCGGGTCAGCGACACGGTTTCCTAGAGTGAGCTAGGTAAACATCAAGGTCGCACAAGGACATACCTGTCAGGATAAGAGTACTTCAAAAGCTAGTAACGCAGTGGAATTTTGAATCCGCTCAACTCCGGGTTATTGCTTCGTATGGTCAGAACGACTGTCTTCTGATCTCGAAGTCTAGGGCTGGTTTGGGAAGACTAGGTTATTGCACCCGTGGAATAGTCTGGTGATCGGCCCGTCTCCCTAGTCTGGTCACCAGACTACCGTCTCCCATGGAAACTGCAGAACCAAAATCGTGAGATCATTCTGAAACTTGGCCCGATACCGCGTCATGACGAGACAGAGAGTGTGGTTCATAACAGGTGTCTAAGATCCCGATCACACCCAACATTTCTAACGTTGCTTTGTTCAAGGGACCTCTTCGGGGTTCGGTCGGCGTCTCGTCACAGCCGTCATGTCTCGGGGGGATCGCGTTATCGCAACAGCGCGCTCTGTCGAGAAGCTACATGATTTCCCAAGTTCGCCCAACCTATGCCTGTTGCCGCTTGATATTACGTCGCGTCCCGAAGCCATCAAGGCAGTAGTGGACGAGGCGGCCGGGAAATGGGGAAGTATAGATGTCCTGGTGAACAATGCGGGCGTCGGTATGCCCAGTCTTCTCGAAGAAGGCGGGTGAGTGGGAACCCGCTGCGTTCGTTGACTCGTGGTGGACTCGATGCACCAGCACTCAAAAGATGATCGCACAGTTTGAAGTGGGGGTCTTTGGACCACTGAACGTCACGAACGCGATATTGCCGTACATGCGCAGCCGTAAGCCGAAAGTGATTCTAGCTCGGAAATGTTAACCTCTGAGGTCTTTTCTGGAGCAAGAAAGAAGCGGAACCATCGTCATTGTGGGGAGCCGTTGTGCTTGGAGACCAGAGATAAGGGTGCTTGATGCTTCTTGATTCTCATCGTCGTTTGTACTCAATTGTGTTGATAGGGTTTAGGTCAGTGCGCTTCATGCGTAAAGCCTCGGGCCATAATTCATCATTGTTCCAGGGTTCTACGGATCCTCCAAGGCAGCCGTACAAAGTAAGGGACTGCTTCTCCGAATATCCTTTGCACACTGATGCCATTCGCTTGTCAGCAATGGGTGAAACCCTCGCGGTCGAGTTGGCGCCGCTGAACATTCGGGTGCTGATCGTCGAACCGGGGGCGTTCAGGACCGAAGGGATCTATAGCAATCCGTTTGATGTTTCCAACCCAATCCCCGACTACGTGGAGCAACGGGCGGATTCACTGCTCACGTATAATGCGGTAGATGGCAAGCAACCGGGTGACCCGGTCAAGGCCATGAACGCTGTGGTCGATGTCGTTCGGGGGGAGGGTGTCGCGGCGGGGCGGGAGTGGCCATTATACCTCGTGCTTGGGAAGGATGCAGAGAGGGATATCCGTGCTAAATGTGCGCGGATGATACAACACTTGGACGAGTGGAGCGATGTTGTTCGTGGAGTGGACTTGTAGTAGAACTAATATGATCACGTGATGCTATGAAATGTTATGGGTGGTGACAAAGAAAAGGGACGAGAAAAGAGCAAGACCACCGACATGCAAGGTAAGTTCATCCCCGCTCTATCTCTTGCCTTCACCGGTCGATTCGCGTTGCCTCCTCCAGCGACCTCCTCCTCCTCCCCGCCCTCGCCGCACACCTTCAATATCCCAACCGACTGCGGACAACCCCTCGCTCAAAAGTGCACCCGATGTCCATATACCGGTCCTATTCACACATTTCCCCCACGGCGCACAGGTGGAGGTTATCTCAAGGTCTGCACACCCTGCATGGAGAAGCAGAACGCACGCAAAGTCGCCTCGGAGATGGCCGCCGAAACATCTGGTCGCGGTCAGATCGCCACTGCCGCCATGTCATTTGATGACTTTCTCAACCTCGTCACCCTCAACAAGACTCGCCCTTTCGACTTTGATACCATGGTCAGCGTACCTCCCGGATTTTTTGTCGCCGGTGAACATCTGTACAATCGTTCAAATCGAATAAGAGATTTTTTGGCCGAGGCGTCGGATTATCATTGGAAGTATGTTTGTTTTTCCTTGTCCTTTTTCCTTGCCTGGTTACTCACACCAGTGTACCTCCATAGCCAAAAGAAGACAAAGCGCGGTGGAAAATCCACCGTCGTCACCTACTTCTGTGCCCAACTCGAAGGCGAACAATCCAAATCCCGCACTCAGGACTCGGACCGCAAATCACGGAGTCGCATCACACGTTATCACTGTGGTGGTTGGCTCCGTATCACCGTCATGGATGACAACGAACACCTTTTGCGGATACGCATGACACACGCCGAAGCCCACCCGAGCTTTCCGGCCTCCTTTCGAAGACCACCCCATACGTCCGAGTTCAAACTCGAGGCAACACCGAAGCCGGTGTCGGTTCCGATTCCGGTACCACCGCCACCTCCACCACCGCCGGTCTTTGCGAATATGCAGCATCCGCCACATATGATAGTGGAACCGGGACCACCCGGGAGCCATCCGATACCTGCTCCCCCAGGGCCTCCACCGATACATTCCACTATTCCACCCCCACCACCGTCACACCCCAACACGCAGGAGGAAGGGGAACATCCAACGGTAGAAAATGTACTTGCAGCTGAAGACGTCGCATCTCAGGCAAGACACAGCCCTGTAAGTACGATGGTACCCATGCACGACGATGCTTTCTCACGTCTATTTCAGCAGCCCGTCGTCTTTTTCTCCCCAGAACAACTCGATGGTCTGAAGCGTAAATTCGAGAACATGATGGCCGCTGCGAGCGGACCTGTTCCTCCAGACCTCGCACACGCACTTGGTTCCGTATTCGACCACATCGAACGGACAGTCACCGACGTAGATATAGACAGGTTTTCCAAGCGACAGAGAATTTAGCAGTCGTGTACGCATGTCGCCTTTTTTTTTACCAGGGTGCAGTCAGACCCGGCTGTTTATGTGTTTATTTTTTTTCGCTGGCACTGCTTGCGTGCATTCGTTTCAGTGTTGGTGATGTTGCTCTGCTAGTTTTAACTGTCTAACAGCCAAGTGGATGCTTCTGTATTGGATCGTATTACACTTAATTGTCTTATGGCGTAATCAAACTTTTAGTGATGATGAGTGTGACAGAGTGAGCCTAAGTACGGTCCTGTATATCAAGGATTAAATGTCCCTGTGCATAGCTGGATGTGCCATGGTAATCCAGACGACATATTAAACAACCAAAGATGGAGAACTGCTCAGCTCGAGAGTTCAGATATATTCATGAACGCTTGGAACAACGCCGGGACGACAAACGGCGCTCTACACTCCCTCTCCACATCACTCAACGCCCGCTCCGCACGCACCCTCCTCGTCCTCTCCGTCCTCAACTCGGCTTCCAATCGTAACAGCTCTGTCAACATCACGTCACGTCAAGTTAAAAAGCACGGCTCAGCAACAACAGAGGACGCAAACGCACCGTCTCGCGAGACACCGTTCCGGTCCGCACCAGTACCGGCACTGTCGGGCCGTGCACCGAGCCTCTCGAGATCGTCCAGGATGACTTGTTCGCGGGCTTGCATCGCCGTCAGTTGTCGACGCGTGTCCCATAGCTCACGCGTCAGCCGACTCACATCGCGGTCTCGTAGACGCGATGCGTGGGGGTCACCGCCGCCCGACGAAGAGGAGCTCGGGTAGGGCGAAGCAGGGGTGGACAGTGTAGGGTGGCTCAGAGGGGGCGGTCGAAGGCCCAGACCCGAACCCAAACTCGAGGGAGAAGGACCAGAGACAGGTGTGGGGAAGGGGAGGGGCGTGTGTGGGGTCACCTCGCCAGGTTCTCGAGGTGGCGAAAGGGGTATTGTCTGTGGTTCTGGGGGCAGTGGCAGGGTCATATGTGCAAGTGTCGAAGGCGTAGCGTCGTCTCGCATGAGCTGTGGAAAAGCTTTCGTTGCGTCCCCGGGGATGGATGATCCGCGTTGTCGGTTTGCTCTGGGAGAGGTAGGCAGGTGGGTTTGTTGGAGTTGGATGTTGGTCGTTCGGAGTGGAATCGTGTTCTGCACTTCGGGCGCGTCCAGTTTCTGTCGTGTTAGGCTTGACGGGCCTTCGATGGCACTCGTCCGTCTCTTTAGATGGGGCAGTTGCCTGTCTGACCTGGGCTGTCATGCAATCAAATAAAAAATACCGACAAGTGGACACATGAAGCGAGTACGTACGGCACTGGGTGGAAGTTTTGGAGGTGGTAGTGGTTGCGGTTGCGGTTTCACGGGGGAAGAATACGTCGGAACGGGCGCGGGGGCAGGTTGTTGCGCTATCTCGGGCAACGGATCGCTCAATCTCCCTGCGAGCGACCCTGGTGGAGCATCCTGCGAAACTTGTTCTGGACGGGCGGTAGAACAAATCAAAACACCACTAGAAGAACACACGTCCTCGGATCAGCAAGCCAAGACAGCATCCAGAAAAACGATCGACTTGCTCTTGCGTCAACGTGATGGACTCTCTAGAGACGCGAACCCGAACAAGCCAGTAAGTGGGTCACGGGCAGCGCTTCTCAGTGAGATCCGCGATTCGATGGGTGGAACAGACGAAAAGGCTTACATGGAGAGAAACTCTCGAAGCTTGAGTGCTTCTGGATCGTCACTACATAGCTTGAACCAGCGCATGTGCAGGGAGTCCTAAATCCACGCATCACGGCGCGCAATCATCAGCGCGATGCACGCAGCAAAGCACAAACACCGTTCACGCACGGCCAATCCCTCTACCTTTGGACTCGTCCCCGCTGTAGGCCAGTGGAGGATAAACGACCCGTTCACGCGCCGGACGTTCCTCTGGGACGGGGAGTGTACGCGGAGATGGGCGAGGTCCTTTTTCAGGATGGCGAATTCAGAGGAAGCGGTTGCGGGGGAGGCGACTTGGTTGTATTTTGCGCCGCGGTACTTGATGATCACCTCGAGACCTTCGACCATCGCATTAGACGAGCTCACCGTCGTGTTCAACTCAGCGCGCGTGTGGCAGACCGCATGATGCAAGTCAATGGACTACGTAATATGTATGTACTGTACCCATTCAAACAGTGATAAAATTCATGTCTTCAGAGATCTGAACGTTCAACCATATCGTCGTCGCCCTGACCCTGCACAAGGGTCAACAGGAGTAGACGCACTAATTAAACACGCCGCGGGTTTGTGAAACACGAGGATATCAACTCACGAAGTTCGAGCTCAGGGTGGTACTGTGCTACTTTTTTTTGTCTCCCCAACCGCATCCCCGGTCCCACGAATGCCCCGACAGACAGGCCTATGGATTCCCGTTGGTCTCGCCGACAGTTTTAGACGTGCAAACCCCGAATCAGCAATGTCCTCTGTTGATGCATGTCGTCTGAGGCGAGCTGACTAAGGAGGTGTGCGCGGTCATTGTCATGTACTCGACCGTGCTACAATGTGGCTTGATTGCAGATCGAACGACTTGGAGTGAAAACACCCAAAGCCATAAGCTGCATAGGCGTTTGGGCCTTTGAGGGCAGTCACAGCACCAAACGGACTTGTGCAGGCTCCAGATACGAGCCAAAAATTGCAGTTCCTACATTAAGAGATCAAAGCACTGCATGGTGCCTTTGCTTGAGGGAACTGAAAGTGAGCTGCGATACTTCGAAGGTATAGACTTTCCAGTCTGTTGACAATGGCATACAGTACATCTCGTACAGGGAAATGATAATCTTGGAGGGGACTAAACTTGGATCGACTATTTAGTTCATGAAGTTTAATGAGGTGATAGACAAGGCGACTCAGTGCTTACAAATGAACAAGAGATCTCATATTTCTACATCAGCCAGTTCTGCCGGCCCGTGGCAAGTAGTGAAGTGTCCTTCCCATGTCCTTCTACGGGTGAAGACAGCGTCGCATTTTGGACAAAAGAAAAATGCTCGAGATGCTTCTCCCGCACGTGTTCAACGATGAAAACCCTTTCCAGCTTCTGTCCGCAGTTGCCCCATAGGCATGTAACCCTTCGAGTCAAAAGGACTTGGTGAACGATGTGCAAATGTCTAGCAAGGCTTTTTGCAGAAACTGGAGTGTTGCATGGCTTCCCGTTGCCGATCCAGCCGCAGCGGTGTTGCCTCAGCTCTCCAACAGCGACCGACGTGGTCGAATTCTAGAGACAAGTCGTGGTCAGCTTCTGACTTTCCCTACGAAGTGAGATCTAGAGGGTATTCCTACATTGCTTTCTTTCGACTCCTTCAGAATTGATATCACGACCTCCATCAGTTGTTCCTTTACAAATTCAACGATCTCCGTGGAGGAGGGTCAAGATTGCCCACTGTCCACAGCGGAGCAGCATCGCAGGACGAAAGCCCGTATGTTATCAGTAACCAGAGTAGCTGGGGAATAACTACTTGGGAAGCCCCTCTTTAACTCTGCGAGTAGGGCTTGTTCTTCACGAGGGAAGCGACGATATGGTGTTTTTCCAGTAAGAACCTGCCGAACAAAACGGGCGCGTAGAGATGGTAACAAAGTCAACAACAGTTTGGAATCAGAAAGTCGGAGCTGCGCGAACCTGCCACATGATCCTGCCAAACGGATATACGTCGCTTTCGGGTGTTGGAACGACCACTGACACACTGCTTTCGTTTTTCTGGACAAGCTCGGGAGCTGCAAAGCAGAGTGCTCCATTTGCCGCATATATATCACTGAGTAGTCGACCTTGGACCCCAGCGATCAAGGGCAAAAGACCGAAATCGGAAATACATGCTCTTCCGTTGCCGCGAACAAGGACGCTTGACTGGAAGGAAGGCTTAAAAGTGAAGAAGTGAAAAATGGCACGTAAGACCACACATACACCAGAGAGATTTCCATGTATGACGGACTGAGAATGCACTGCGTGATGTGTCAATAACTAGACAATTAATTATACTTATGACTCGATTATTACAATATTGCAATCCCGTAGCAACATCGTTGATCTGTGATGTCGACATTCAGTAATTCTTGGCGTCGGATTTGGAACGAACACTTACTAAGACAAGTCTTAAAGGTGTCGTCAGGTTGTTGTTGTAGCGCTCGAGGTAAGACGTTAGGGTGCCATTTTCGACCCACGGGAAAACTAAAGCAGGGGAACTTGCGACCTCAATGAAACCCAGGAGGGGTAAGACGTTAATGTGATCGAGCTTCAGCAAACTGTCGATTTCTCGATGAAATTGCTACGTGGTAATCAGATACCTGAGGCAGATGATGACGCTCACAAACCGGACCTTTCGGTTTAGTACGGGACCCCGGGCCAAAGGCTTGCTTATCACTTTGATTCCAACCTAGATCGAGGGATGAGTCGATTGAATGCGAAGATCCGACGACAACGTAACTCGGATGGACCTAGGATTCGCCTGGAGTGTGCCTTGACAAAGGCCTCCAGTATTGCCAGATGAAGATGGATGATGGTCATCTTGTATAACAAGCTCTGTGAGATCTGGGGACAAATCGGGTGGGCTGCCGTGCGTGGTGAGCTATGAGCAGAATGACTTTGGCAGTGACACCTCACATGCCGTAGATATTGCGTGCCGTTGTTGGTTTTTGGTCATTGGTCGTTGCTTTATCGCCTCGTCTTGATACAGGCGGGCGCTATCAAGCAATCGGTCAGATCCATACATGGCTTTAATGATCAGAATTCAGCAATACACTTTCAGTGGGCTTCTCTGCGGATAAACTAAAGAGGCCGCTTGTGGGCCGTTTTTCGTTTTTCGTTATTGGTCGTTGCTTCATCGCCTCGTCTTGATACGGGCGGGCGCTATCGAGCAATCGGTCAGATCTACACATAGCTTTAATGACCAGAACTCAGCAATACACTTTCAGCGGGCTTCTCTGAGTTAGAAGAGGAGCCTATGCCAGAAGAACATGAGTACATTTCCATCGGAACAACGGAGATGAGCATCCGTCTATGAGATAACATACATCAAGGAGCTGCTCCCAGAGAAATATGTTGTCAAGTAGCCAGTTAACTGCAGTGGTAATGTAGATGCTTACTCACCCGTGGCGAATTCAACGTCGGGTGTCCGGTTTTTTCGGCATACTTGGCTATGGGCGGCTAGACGAAGCGATAGAATAAAACCAAAACATCAAAAACGGAAAAACAACGCACAGGGCGACGAAAGCGATATGACTCATCATCGTCCTGTGTGGGGGGACCAAAATAATTTGCACGACTGGACCTATCAGCAATTCACATACCGGATCCCCTAAGGATCTCTCTTTCCTGTCTTTGTCGAAGGGAGTGGCATTCACATCCTTTCGCAAACTGGGTAAGGCTCGACTTGCAGATACATTGGAGGGTTTCGAAGTAACGGTTCCTCGCTCGGACGTGAGTGAAGGACGAGCATCTGTCGGCTGCAGTGACTTCAAGTTCGAGAAATTAGTTAGCATATGCATTTAGACAGAAAGGAACATACTGCATGATCACTTGCTAGGGGCATGCCTTCAAAAAATGAAGGGAAAATCTTCCTCAGATCCCATAAACGGACACATGAGTCCCATGCTCCACTAACAAGCTGACGATCGTCAGGAGAAATAGCGATGGAGTGGATACTGGAATTGTGTCGAAGGGTTTCGCCAACTTGGTTGCGTGTAGCTGTTTCCCAGAGACGGACGGTGTTGTCGCGTGAGGCAGAGGTAAAGAATTTGCCGCTGTGTGACACTGCGATAGAGAGAACAGCGTCACTATGGCAAACCCATACAGCGAGTGGTAAGCCAGCCTTGGATGGATCAAAATACTTGATGGAGCCATCGATGCACCCAACAAAGAGTCCACCACCATCAGGCGACCACGCTAAGCACCATACTTTCTCGGTAATCGGAGGCGTAATAGTAGAATTATCTTTCCAAATGAAGACCGTCGCCTTGTCGCAGCTTGCAATTCTCCTTCCGTCCGGAGCGTAGCAGATCCCACACACGTAGTTTCTGTGCGCTCTCAACGGTCTCGCCACTTGTTTGCCAGTTGTAGTGTGCCACACCAACACCGATCCATCCTGCGCGCCGCTTGCAACTCGGCTTGAATCTGGCGAAAAGGATAGAGACCTCACAGCATTGGAGTGACTCCCAGCTGACTGAGAGATCTCCACAGACATTGACACGTCCCATACTCTGACCTTTCCGTCTTTCCCTCCAGTTGCAACTCGTCGCCCATCAGACGAAACAACAATTGCCAGCACCAGCACCTCCTTGATGACCTTCTGATCACCGTCGGGTATGCTCCACGATCTAACGGTCCCGTCCTCGGATGCACTAAGGATGCCATCACCACCAGGCAGAAATGCCACAAACGTAGTGGTTCCTGCGTGCCCATGTAGCACCAACGGCAAGGGTGTTGTTGTGTCCCTACCGAAGAACCAAGAGTCAACAGAGGCAATTAGAGGATCCATAGTTGAGATGCATACAACGAAATATCCTCAATCTTCACCATGTTGTGCAAAATAGCACCAATTTCTCTTAGTCCAGCGTCCTGGTCCATCTTCTTCAGTGCGAGGGATACAATCTGCGAAGCGATAATCCTGATACGCTGAAGCTCAGCTTCCGTCTGAGAATCCATCTTGCCCGTATGCATTGAACGACTTTGTTTGCCAGCTTCCTCTGGATCCGTGTCAGCGGTGGCACTATTCCACGTTCAGACTCGTGAATAGTATTAGAATCTGTCGACAAAAACCAACCCTTTTCTCTCCAAATGCATAACCCCTACGAGGAATATACATAATTAGTTGTGATGACACAGTAATGACATCCTTGCCTTCTCGTGAGACTATACGATAATTTTGGGGTAGTACTGCGTCGAGACAAGATTCCAGCTCTTCGGGCGTAAGCAGGTTCTAGGACATCATTGTCAAGATTTGGTATGTGGGCAGCGGACCACGAGACCAAGGACTCACATCTTCAAGGATTGAAGTCCAATGGCTGTCGTGGGTGATTGCGATGTTCGCAGAAGGTTCCTAATACAGACAAGTGTATCCGTCACATCCATAATGTTACAGTGTAACTGACCTTGCGAAGCAAATATTGATTGATAGCGTCTGAGGGATGAAATGCCTATCAGGGCCGTCAGAACCACTACCTTTCAAATAAGCACAGACATAAAGTACCCACCGGAGGCACATCTGGTATTCGCTGGATTTCAACATGCATGCCATCATACCCACCATGACCCGGAACGTCACTTTGCGGTCGCTCTTCGCTCGGGTCAGTCGTCTCCTCGTTATGCATGGTAGTTTGGGAAACGTTGTTGCCCCCGCTTCTCGTTAACCTTGCCAAACTATCAAGTAGCCGAGAGTTGCTTGGAACAACACTGGACCATTTCGCAGGATTGGGTCGAGTAGATGGGATATCTGCCTCGACGCTGATCCATCGGGTGCCTAAAATTCCACTCCGTAACGCGATTTTGAACCCGCGGATGAATACAGCCTGGTTCGGAATGCCATAGTCGATATGAGGTCCAACACGCCAGTCCAAAGCACGTGTCGTGTCCCAGCTATACGTCGGAGCAGTACTATTTCCCTCTATCTGCTTGAAGTGGGCCGTGTAATGTTCGTTTTCCGTCGCGTTTTCGAATGCTGCAACAGACCAAGAGCGTGCTTTATAAATTCCGGTAATCATATAGAGGGAGTCATGGTTGATGATCCGATGGCGATGGTTCACAGCGTATTTGTACCACTCTGCCCCATGTCGGCTCGCTTGCTCTAGGAAGAGACCGTCATTTAGGAGTTCATATCGTTGAGCACCTTTTGGAAGGATGAGGAGCGCGCCTTCACTTGGGGATAGACTGAATCTATAAGTTAGAGCGCTCGATTCGTCTCTGAGGAATATTGGATACAATCAGATAATCTCGCTCTCTCTTTCAGTGACAAAAAGATGCACCTCTGTGGAGCGTCACTTGATGGCTCAGCCGGCGTCCCAACTCGCCTTACAGAAGAAGAAGAAATGATACGGCCAGGATTCTCTGCATTAGGAATGGTCCTGATGTCCAATTTACTTTGATCGATGCAGGTAAAACCCTCGGGGACCCCATAGCGACGATGGAAGGGATGATCCAGAGGTAGGCATATGTTGAAAAAGACGTCAAAACCGCCGTCGTCGGGAATGACGACGCCCACATCACCGATTCTTAGACCATCTTGGCGTTCCATCAAAAGCTCGTTGCTCGGTTCAGGAGTCCATAGTGGATAACCGCGAGGAGATGACAACAGCCTTGCGTACACGTCCTGTGGAGAACTAGGCATGGCGTACTGCCGTCTGAAAGTGTGGTTTTGAGTTCAAGTTGTTCTCGGTTATAAGGGAGCTGAGATGCTGTGAAGAGTCCTGATTGAGTCCTGAGCGCTAATTAGTATGTGCCATTCATGTTAGTGACCAGGACTCCTTAGGGACTCTGAGTCCTTTGCCCAACCTACAGTGGCAGACTGTCGGACCCACGATTTCTGAATCCCGCAGAGCAAATGTTGAAACACGCTGACCAGAGACTCACGCTGAGAGGAACTCCCGGAACTTGAGCCATTAGGGTCATCGCTGAACAGTTTGAACTGGCAGGCGGGCAAGTGGCGGGTACCTGTAAAGTACCCCTGAACGACACAGGGACTGTAGGCACAGTGTCAAGTTGTAGTCTGGAGCTCATCTTATAGGAATCGGATGGTATACGCTTCACACTGCTAGCATGGGTTGGTAAAGAAGGGGTTTATGAATACAAAAGTCCTTGCTTGTCGCATCCGATCGTACACATGGACCAACACATCAGGAAATCACGTCTAGTAATTTACGCTCTTCAGATAATCCGCTAAACCTTCGACCACAGAAGTGGTTTCTGGCGCCTGAGTTGGTGGAGCGTACTCGGCAACCAAAATCGCCTGTTTCGTCTTGACCAAGACACACCCATCAACCTAGGATAAAGAAAGGAGGGTGTCAGCCGAGGGTGGTCGTGATAGCAATCTCGGCTGTACTTGCCCCCTTCTTTGCATACAGGCGTTCCTTGTCACACCGCAAAGTGATGAACTTTTGTCCAGCCAGACGAATCCCGTTCGCTTGTGTTTCTTCTGGTTTGTCGAATGCAACGATGATGGCCTTTTGTTCTACAGGCGAGAGCTGGGACGAGGCATCAGCCCAAGCTAGTGTGCGAGGGTGAAGTGCATACGGTGTATCCAGCCGATGTTGCCCATACACCACCCTTCTGACCTAGAATGGCGGCCTTTTGGACCTTGCCGGATCCAAGCAGATTCGAGTCGACATATACTGAGATAAGGCATCAGATAACGTGCGGTGGGAAGATCTGGGACGATGGTGCACCTTGCCAGGACATGAGTGTGGATCGTTCAAGAGGATGGAGTGTAACAAGAGAAACAGCGGAGGGACGAGCTAAAGCACGTCGGAGATCGCCTTGATATCGACAAGTGTATGTAAGCCAGTGCTGTGCTCCGTTCTCCCTTTACCGACCTCGCCGGATCCTCGCACCGTCTCGTACGTTGGGTGGGACTCCATCGCGTGTCTGTTGTTTGGAGCGACTGCTACGTCTACTCCGCTTCGTGCTGGTATCGTCCCTTTGAAGACGTCCTACCCATTAATCGAAGCACGAAATCACATACACCTCAGCCGTTTACGCTTTTCTAGCGTAGTGATGGATAATTTCCCTCCCGTTTTTGGCGGCTAACAACTGTTGATCAGGGATAACGCGTCCCTGCTCAATGTCATCAGCACAGATGCTTGGACCAGGACGTTGGCTGGCTGTGGCTACTCTGTTCGCAATAGACTTTCTGGAACGGTGAATCTCTACTTGGATTTGTCCGTGCGTTCCCCGTACATGACGACGAACCTTGGGGTGCCTCCGCTCTCTGTTGCCTATAATCAATGAACGGATGTTTTGATCTCAGCGACATGAAAAGTTCGAGGAAGCGCTCTTTAAATAGGTATCTATTGCCGACTAGGATATAACCTTCCCATCTCCTCCCATCCAAAGATGCAAGTCTACGACGAGTCTTTCACCACTCTCTTCAAACTCACTGCGCCGTCCACAGCTACAAGCATGGTTTCGGCACATCGCTCACGCACACTCTCGCGAAGAGATACCGTTCGTCTCACCGCATCGCACGCGACCGGACGGCTCTGGCCGATGCACACGCAAGCGCGACCCAGCCAACATGTTCACGATGATCACCCCCAAATATACGTCACCTGAACGTATGGACCCGCTAACCACGATGTCTCCTTGCGACATGTGTTATCTCAACCCCTCAACCTTGTACTAATCCTCGAGACGTCTTTTTGAACACGCGGAGCCGTGTGTTGCGTTGTTGATTCAGATGTAGCGCAATCGGCCCACGACGGCGGGGTCATCGCACACGAATGCCCCCGCGGTGACCCCGCCCCACAGCCATGGACGGCTGTGTACTGTACCTACCGGGACTGCGTGGAATGCATGGGGTGTCAAGTGGACGATTGCAGAAATAGTTTCGATGCAGAGTCTATTTTGATTTTTTCCCTCACAAAACATCCTACGGGATGTTCTGTTGGAAATTTATAGAATTTTCGTACAAGAAATACGCTATGATAAACGTAATATCTTTTTTTTCACATTGGACAATGCTTGCAGCGGGATATTTGACGCATGATAAGACCCAAGGTACAAAACCCACAATCGAGGAAAAATCCATGTTACGGGCGGACACGCAGTTTAGATCCTCTACAAGTCATAAAGCAGAGCAGAGAAAACGTGTATTGGTTAGAAGTACGACATGATTAGGTCCTGTTATACATCAAAACATACAGGCTTTACAAGAACAACTATGCAAGACAGAGGGGTGATTCAACATACTAAGCTCATATATCGGCAACAGCCAAGATAAGGGGGGTACATGGCAAACATGGCAAGAATAACAGTGAGTGCATACATTTCGTCGTCCACAGAACCTGTCCATGACAAGCGTGGAACATACATTCATGAGTGGAGGAGTCGTCACAGTAACATATAGGACTAAGTCTGCACAGACGAGCATCAGCCACCTCAAATACAGAGCATCGTCATCGAACTTACAAAGGATGTAACATTGACCCAAGAAATCGGGTAGTCGACTTGTTTAATCAACAGCTTGATCTGACAGACACGACATATATTCGCCCGCGCCACGATCTTCCTTCCCCGTCGATTGATCGTAAAACAATGGAGCGACTGCATTCGGTTGCAGCCCTGACACGGCACCGTCAGACCACGGGGCTCGCGAAGGACATCGAGCGGGAGAAGGGAAGAGGAACTAAAGACGTGGTCGTCTGCGACGCGGCCCTGGTAATAGAGGGAGTACGCGTAACGCATGCTTTGGTCTACCAAGACATCTTCGTTGAGCGGTGTGATCCAGGATTGGGCTTTAAAGTGTTCGTAGAGTGCACCGATCATTTCAATGTCGTGTGCTGCGTATTGGAGGAGTTGAGGCACGAGCGGTCGTCCTAGCCATATGGCCGAACCGTTTGTCTTGTGCATCGCTACCACCTGTGCTGCAAAACAAAAAAGGGTCGGCCAGGACGAAAGAGCGAACGAAGAGTAAGTAGGATAAAACGATGGAATATACTTACGGTCTTTGCCCGTCGTCAACAGCTGCGCCTCCCGAAGACACGCATCCATACCCTGCAAACTATGCACGCCCAAAAACAATTCCGGGTTCTGCTTGACGAGGGGCAACGGTAGGCGCCGACCCCTGGCAGCCAGACGCGCGAGCCGTCTCCATTCCTTTTCGCCCCGCAACGACGCGCGCGACTCGATCTCGGCGAGTTGGAGATCCACCACGCCTTGGAGCCTGACCCCGTACGTGGCCTCAATCTCGAGAAAGTCGTTCCGACAGTCCCACATGATCTTTTTCAGAGAGGGATCTGCGAGGAGGTCGAGGACGAGGCGGAGCCAGGCAAGGGCATTGCGTGATCTGAGGGCGAGGACGTCGAAGACGAATATGTGCTCGGCGTTGGCGGTGCCGATACACATGAGGGAGAGGACGCCGTCTGTCGCGCCGAGGTTCTTGCCTTCGCAGTCGATGATGAGGAAGGGGGACCTGGCGAGAACGCGTGCGGCATGTGCGACGGTGTGTACGTTGGCGCAGAATGTGTATCTTGTCAGATGCTCGGACATGGTTTCATCTGGATGATGGTCGGATGTATCACACGAGGCCTTTGCTCGCGCAGCAATCCATGTCGGGTCATCTCCCCTATTCTACCCATTTGCGACATTCTGAGTCAATCTTGCTCGACATTCGATGGCAACTATACCGCTATCTCCAGTAGAAATAAACATTCTCCTTACAACACTTTTTGGTTCAAACGATGGGCAAACGTGTCATTCAATAAATTAACACAGGGAGTCGGAGGTTAACGCGGTGGTGTATATCACGCATCCATTTTTGTTACAGCGCACATCATCAACTCCCATACATCCGCAGTAACTCATGCCATATGGTGAAGAGGCACAATAGGTATAAAAATCCATTACTTGGTGAACGACCGTATAATTTTAGCGGAAATGTGTAGGAAGAAGATGGAGCCAATGAAAGCGAGCGAAAGAATGAGGACGACATAAGGATCACTGACAAAAGTCGTCAGCAAGCATACCGTCATGTCAGAAATCAACACGCACATTCGGAGTCCTGGTGAGTCGTCCGTGTAAAGCTTGAGCATCGTCCCCGATGAACCACCTGCACCCGCTGCGCGAGTCGAGTTGGGTTTTGACACCTGAGAACCAGCCGCACGTCGACTACGGTCAAAAGAAGGCGCACTCAGTGTATTCCCTAGTGACAAAATTTTCCGTCCACATACCGAATTTGAGCACCAGGGGGTCTGGCGACGGCGTTTGCCTTGCCACTCGATGGGCTATTACCACGGGACGAGGCGTCTGAGTCGGACTAGATAAGATACACGAGTCTGTCAGTGACAAAAAGAACGAACTCGCGGGACACGTACCATGGTTTTGAAGTTGGACAAGTTCAAGTGGAGTGTGCTTCACAAGTGTTGTCGTGGAAGGGCCGTGGGAACTCTCACGAGTACCATCCGGTAAGGTACATCGGAATTTCCTTTTCCGGTTCACTAATACACTGCTATGTGTCAGTCAGCCTTCTTCTACATGCACCTTCGTGGCCTTCATTATTCGCTAGCTCATCAATGTCTCTGGTGCGTAGAAGACTTCGCCTTTTTGGATGCAGAAGGTCCTTACACGTCGTTCTTAGTTGACTGCACTCGTTGCACGAGGCTCCGTCGTGCTTGCCGAATACCAGGAGCCTGGCGGACGAGACTTTACACAAGGCATGTCTCTCCACTTATCTCTCTGCCCATTCATTCATCAAAATCACCTATCGCAGCGACCCAAACCATCTTATCAAAGATACCTCCAAACGACAGCAAACTCACCTATGTCTGGGACCAATATCTATTTCACTACATCTCCGAAGGTGGTTTCGTCTACCTCGTCATGGCAGACGACGCGGCCGGACGGTAAGTACGCCTCTCCCACCTCCAAATAAACACACGAAGATAGACGAATCTGGTCGTCGCGGAGTACAGTAAAACGCCGTTTGCGTTTCTGGTCGATTTGCAACGCAAGGTATGTCGTGCCTGTCGTATTTGATCCGTCTCCCTTCCCTATACCCAATCCGCTACTGACACGCGACACTACACAGTTCACCGAACTCCCTTCCTCGTCCTCGGTCGTGTTGACCTCCACGCCGGCATACGGCCTCCAAGGCTCGTTCTCACCCACGATCGCCTCCCTCATGCACACCTACAACACCTCCCCACCCGCCGACGAAGTCGCCCGCGCCCAAGCAGAACTCAGCCACGTCAAAGACATCATGGTAAAAAACGTCGAACAAATTCTCAGCCGTGGCGAACGCATCGAGCTCCTCGTCGACAAAACCGACAACATGGCCACCCAAGCGACCGCGTTCCGACGCGGTGCCCGAACGGTACGACGACAGATGTGGTGGAAGAATAGCAAGATTACGGCCTTGTCGGTGTTGGTCGCCTTGGTGTTGTTGTATATCTTGGTGGCTCAGTTTTGTGGGGCGGCGCTGCGGTGTGCAGCGTAAGCGGTGATTAGTGATGACTTTTTTTTGGCTTGATTCGGATTCTTCTTATTGTAGCATTTTAATGGTCCATGCTGATGTCTCCTACGCTCCCCACGTGAACTAGCTCGTGCATACATGATGCCGATGTAGTAGGTTTTGTTGACACCCTGATTTTACACCAGTCTGCCCGCCCCCTTAGCAGGGTATCCAACCTCACTAGACACCGAAGTCACTCGCGCAGCGCGAGGTTAGCAAGATTGAAGACTGACTAGAACGTTGGACAAAACGGAATCCAGGCCGCTCTAGAGCAATCTAGCGCCTGGAGCGCTCTGGAGTGCTCCAGATTCCGTTTTGTCCAACGTTTAGACCAGATTAGTGTCAAACGTCACTCAATTTCTTCCGAATGGAACATGACGAGAACTTCAGGCTTCAACAGAAGTTGATATAACCCGACAGACAAGTAGTCGTTACATATAAAACAAGGAGAGGGGGGGTAACACAACATGGTACAGGCGCAAAGCCAACTAAAAAGTACATACGCACACGACGTCGCTCAACAGACGACTTACGACAAGCAACAACACAGCACACGTCCCAAGGGTACAAGGTATCGCGATTACGTTACATACATTACTCGGCCGTGCCCAAACCGAGCGCGTTCGGTCGAGCCAAAGCCTGCATAAACATGATGAGAAAGCCAATGATGAAAACAAAAGAGTTTTCCATTGCATTCTAAGGATGTCCTAATATTTGAAAAACGACGTGCTCGGAGGTGATCTTCGCCGGCATCGGCGAAGCGGAAAAAGAAAACAGTCGAACGAAGATGACTCGGAACCATACCGGGGCGATTACACAAATGTCTCAGCGGGAGCATGGTACGTGCCCTTGGTCTTGCCGCCACCAATGGACCTGTGGCGGGTGAGATGATAGGCATCCACCTGGACGTTCGTGGCGTCCTTGAGTGAGTTGGCAAGCGAGGACGTTTCGCGCAGACGACGACGTTCTTTCTCTAGCCTATCTAGCTTCTCCTTCTCCAATTGCATGGCAACGTCGCTGGCACGCACCAGCGGCTTCCGGTCAGGATCGTCCGGGTAATGCGCAATCAACGTTGATGAGGAGCCGGAAAGTTGTGCAGTAGAAGATGGGCGAGAAGGGGCCGCCAGGCGCGAGGTAGGTCGCGGGAGCGTTGGCTCCGGGAAATCCGCGTGGTGTTGCATGTGTGCATGAAGTGACGAGGCGGGTCTAGGGCTGTCGAGGAGGTCGTGGAGCTTTGACACGAGTGGGTCCTTGGGCCCCATCTCGGTGGAATCCCGTCGTTTGAGATCCGTCATCTCGCGCGCGTAAGCGTCCTTGGTGGGACGGGGACCTTGCGGTATCGCCATGCGATCCGAAGAATGGCGACGGATGGGAGATGGGGGTCGGCTGCTCATGACGACGTCATCCCGTGGCTTGGAACTGGAGATATATGATGACCATGGATCAGCGGTAATCGACATGGCCATGGCACTCGACTGACGAGACGGCGGGGTCCGAGAGGGTATGGGTATGGGATCTATCTTGTTCGTTTGCGGCTGAAGGTGTGCAGGGAACGGACACGCCATCGCGGTGGCGATGCCGGAATCTTCGAGTTCAGACTCTAGCTCGGGCTCCTCTTGGATAGGTGATTTGAGACGCTTTGCCTTTGCCATCTCCTCCTGGTCAGAGTCGTCGGTAAGAGCCATCAAGGAAGGAGCGGTTGAAACCAACGGAGCAGCGACCTCTGCAAGAGGTGAGAGATGAAAGTCATAGTCGTCATCGATGACTTTGCCTTTGGTCGTCTCCTCTCGAGACAAAGTCAGGTCTTCGTTTCCCGAGCAGGAACGTTTTGGCTCGTTCCTGTAGAAATACTGAAGCCCTACCGCTCGAGGTGGGGCAGTCGTCCCACTCGAACGGGATCGATCAAGTTCTTCACGTAAAGACCGACATTCTTGATTTACAGACTCCATCTAAAAATGGGCCTTAGGGGGATAACGCTAGGATAAATGGTTGTACTTACTTGGCTATAACTAATACGTTAGCCAAAGATAAGATATCATGACGGAATACCCACCCTTTCCAAAAACTATTCATCTGATCATAATGCTCCCTGAGACTTTTCTCAATGGCAAGCGCGGTTTCTTTCTCATCGCGGCTAGTGCGTTCCAAGTCCTCGTACTTGAGCTTCGCCGCTTCGAGTTCTGACGTCAAGCGGCTGCGTGTTTCGTCACGTGCAGCAGTTACATCACGTAGCTGATCCGCTTGCACAACCAGTTTTCTCTGGGCCTCCAACAGATTATGTAGTAGAAGGCAGCTGACCCTGACGGGAGTGTACTGGAGAAAGGACATGTGAGATCGTTCGCTCAGGGATCAGAAACGGTGGACAAATTTACCTGATTCCCGGGCTGTGACTTGTAATATGCTCTACATTCATCGATCACCCTCCGAATCTCGTTGACTTTTCCACCCTCCTTGACGATACGTGTGATATCGTCGAGAAGACGTTGAGAGTCGTCGTCAATCTGTGGTGCTACCACCACGGATTCCGAGGGCGGTTCGATGGTTCCCGTGGAAGGATCACGGTCCACGTGGAGCTTTCGAATGTCACGGGGTGAGAATCGCTCGCGACAGAGGGGACACTTGTGCTGCATGAGATGGTCGAGACATCTAGCATGTGTGTTTAGTCGATACCTCTCGATCATCACTCGAGACAATGGCAATGGGCTTACTTTTGGCAAAAGACATGACCGCACGTGATGGCATGGGGCACGTTAGCCCCACTGGTGTAGCACTCGAGACAGACGTCGCATGTCGAGTTTAAACCGACCACCAACATGATCGAGAGCAAAAGGGACTGGTTAAGGACCCTCTCAAGAGTTGGAAAAGAAGAACCAAAGGAGAAGCAACGGATATAAAGAACGAGCGGCTCTACAGCCTGGCCAAGTGCGCGTGTTGGCCTGGATTGGTGCAAGCACCGGACATGGGCATTTACAACATTCGACCTTTGACAACATTATAAGGCAGGCACGAGGCCGCTAAGCGACGTGAGATTGAAGCGCTTTACATACTTGTAACTGGTTGACATCAGAAATCGACAGATAAAGCTATTTGAACTCAGTTCAACACACCAAATTCATTTCGGGCTTTCTGGGATAATGGGGGGATGGCCATGCCGCCATGATCTCGGAAAATCCCCTTCCCGTTGGGAGGCAACGACCAGTTATTGAGGGAAATTTTAACCTGGATTTTGGCACATAATTACCTTTCACGAATCTATTCCCTGCATTATTAGCCTACTCCTCGGGCCGAGTTTATTGTCCTCGTGTTTCCAGCATGGGTCGCCAACCTTTCCTGTGTCCCTTGCTGTGCACACGAACGATGCAAACAAACTCGTCCTACACGTTGTCTATGATGCCGCCGAACGGGCTGGCTGTACGGATCCGTGGTTGCAACGTTGAGACAGGACTCGAGCTAACGTCACTGAAAATTCGTTTCCGTGTGACACGTGATTGGATCCGGGGGAGTTTGTTGACCCCACGCCAGACAGTCCTGGGCGACGTTGTCACCATGATCAGGTGTGCAAAGATCTGGTGGGCGGAGCTGTTGAACGTGCCGATTCTGTGCTTGCACTATTGTCTTTGTATTGTCTGGTCTGGTTCTTTCATCAGCACGGCTGAGGAACGGCATCGTTTCCCGAGGACATCGTCGCTTCCCCCTGTATAGACAGCATTCTCGATTCCTTCGCCACGTATACCATCGCTGGACGGAATGGAGCCCATCGGGATGGTCAATTATTTTTCAAAAACATCCACCCGGATACTTCCGGTGCGATCGCGGCAATGCGAGCAAATGTAGCAAAACACACGTTTCTTGGCGGCAGACCTGACTTGAACGCATTGGACTATCTGATCAAGTTGCTTCGGATCTTCCAGAGGTGAATTCTTTGATTCCAGCTTTACTTAGCTTGCATGGCCGCAGGGCCTTGGGGTACCATTTTCCCCACAGGTTCAAGTTATATCGTGTGCTATTATCGGCTCTCTGCCCGTGTTCTTTCCTTCCCCCCATCGCCCTCCAGCAAGTGGACTCAGCCGAGAACCTGGTAATTACCAGTCACTAGTCATGACCGGTCCCCAACCACCCAGGAGCATTGTAATTGCCTCAGATGAGTCTGACGTCGACATTCATCACCTGTTTCTAACGCTCCGGACTCCAACGGACGTCAACGTGAATCGGAATATCCTGACAGTGCTAAGCCAGCGCGAGATGCGAGCTTTATCTCTCCAGGCCTGTCTGCCTATGCCCTGGAATACTTGATCGAATCT
>JBBPQU010000322.1:0-24798 GCA_038092655.1 Boletus sensibilis | reverse complement strand
AGTCCTTGCCAGGGCTAATTTTGACCTCCTGCTCGGATGACCTTTCCATTGTTTAATGAGTGCTACTACTGATGACTTTCCAGATGGCGCTCAGAATATCACCCTTCGGGATCCCAACACCGGAAAAGAGTACAAGCTTCCAACCTGTTCCTGGATAGAAGGATGCCCTCGTTGTCATCGGAAAGTGAAGTGTCAGAACCATCAAAGTGTCATCGAAATGGGTTTTTAGGTATTGATGATCTGCCTAACGGCAGGGGAGATTCCGTAAACCAATCCGGTATATCCATCTTTGAATCATGTTATCCATTCCTTCATTCGGCCATTTCCACATTTCTTTTCCGCTCATTCTCGCCTCCATCTTTGAAGTCCGGGTCTCCCACTTGCACATCCTGTGCACCCTCTGCTTCTTATCATCACCTTTCATCCACGCAATGTGTAATAAACCCTTCTACTATTTCCACTTTTCAATCTGTTTATTCCATGGACACTGTTCATCATGGACTGGCCTATAAGCCTGTTGCGAAGAAAGTCCGTTCTGTATCTGCACCTCTTAAGGAGGAATTCCGTGTTACTCGTTGGTTACCGGATAATCCACTTTCCGGACTGACACTCTTACCCACTCATCCTCTGGATTTTATCCCAGGTGTCCACTTTTCACAGGAATGTGCAGATGCACTTGACTTTGATCCTGCCAAGTGGCTATGGCCTGAGGAACTCAAGTTAGTCCAGTGGTTGGTTCTTAACCATGAGACAGCTTTCGCATAGATTCCGATGGAATGTGGATGTCTCGATGAACGATACTTTCCACCAGTCAAAATTCCGACCATTCCGCACACACCCTGGGTGTTACACAACATTCCGATACTGCCTGCAATCCGTGATGGAGCAATTCAGATCATCAAAGACCAGATTGCATCTGGTGTCTATGAACCTTCCGCATCTTTCTACCATTCCAGATGGTTCTGTGTTCTGAAACAAGACAAGAAGACGCTCCGCTTGGTCCATGACTTACAGCCCCTCAATGCTGTCACAATCCAAGACACCTCCACACCACCCTTTGTCGAACACTTTGCCAAATCCTTTGCTGGGTATGCAGTCTATGGAATGATGGACTTGTTTGCAGGCTATGATCAGCGACCCTTGCATGTTGATTCATGAGACATGACTACTTTTAATAGTCCACTCGGACCTCATCATCTGACCACAGTACCAATGGGGTATACAAATGCGGTTCAGGTTTATCAAGCTGATATGGCTTTCGTTTTACAGGACGAGATTCCGGACCATACAATGCCATTTATTGATGACCTTCTGGTCAAATCCAGTACCAGTCGTTACCAATGGGATGACGGATCCTATGAGACGATTCTGGAGAATTCCAGAATCCGTCGTTTCATTTGGAATCATCTAATAGTCGTTAACCGGATTTTGCAGCATTTACAGAACGTAGGCGCCATGGTTTCCGCTAAGAAGTTTGTGCTTGCAGCTCCAGATGCAACTGTAGTTGGACACAAGTGTACATTCGACGGTCGGATCCCTCACGAAGCCAAGGTTCAGAAGATCCGTGACTGGCCAGAATGTACCACTATCACTGAAGTCCGCGGATTCCTTGGTACATGTGGAGTTGTTCACATTTTTATCCAGAATTATGCAACCATCACTCGTCCATTGGTGGATTTGACACGCAAGAGTGTACCTTTTGTATGGGGGGAACCTCAGTGAATGGCCATGCAGCGTCTAAAGGATGAGATTATAAAGTCCCTTGCGCTCTGACATTTGGACTACAAGTCAGGACTTGAAGTAGTCCTGGCTGTTGACACATCCACGATTGCGGTCGGATATATCTTGTCTTAGGAGGGTGCGGATGGGAAGCGTTATCCGAACCGTTTCGGATCCATTAGCCTCAATGAGATTGAGAGCCGTTATTCTCAAGCAAAGCTTGAACTCTATGGTTTATTCCGAGCCTTGCAAGCAGTCCGCATTTTTGTGTTTGGCATTCCTAACTTTACAGTTGAAATGGATGTGAAGTATGTGAAGGGTATGATCAACAATCCGGATTTACAACCCAATGCTACCATCAATCGCTGGATCACTGGAATCCTGCTATTCCACTTCAAGCTCATTCACATCCCAGCCGATCATCATAAGGGTCCAGATGGATTATCTCGGAGACCTCCGTCAGAAAACGATCCATCCAATGACGATGACTATGAGGATTGGCTTGACGATATGTATTCCTTTTCCATTGTCTTGTTGAACGAACGTTCTTTTCCTTCTCCAGTTTTCTCAAATTCCTTCCCCAATCCCACATTCCCTTGGCCGCCTGCTCCGTACTCTGGTGTCAAATATCTGGACGTTGATCCGATGCTTCCAATTTATTGGGATAGGACGGATCCACAGGCACCACCATCTGCATATATGTGTCCTCTTCACTTCTGCCGGGTTTACCTCAACCTCCTCGACTCCGTTACGTCTGAAGGTCTGGATCCTGCTTTCGAGAGTCTGCTTATTCCGCGATCAGCAAGAGCAGAAGCAAGAGAAAACCGGATTGCCAAGATCCGTACATTCCTAGAAACACATCAGTGTCCGGAAGATCTTTCCGATGCGGACTTTGCCTCTTTCATCAGTTCTGCTACCTGGTTCTTCGTGCTGAATGACTCTCTGTGGCGTAGGGAACCTCACAGATGGCATCAACTTGTTGTTCCGGTGCGGAAAAGGTTTGGATTGATTAAAGAAGCTCACAATGACCTCAGACACAAAGGTGTCTTCACAGTTCGGACTAGACTCCTTCTGCGCTTCTGGTGGCCTATGTTAGTCGACAACATCAAATGGTTTATCCAAATCTGTCATGAGTGTCAAGTCCACCAAACCCAGAAGCTTCATGTTCCTCCAACTTTGCCGCTCATCGGAGGATTATTTCACAAAGCCCATCTCAATACTATGCTCATACCCCGTGTGGCTGGATACTGGTATATTGTTCAGGCCCGCTGTGCAGTGACTTCCTATCTGGAATGGCGGATGCTTCGTGCAGAAAACGGATCCGCTCTTGCGTCCTTTATCTTTGAGGATATCCTCTGCAGGTGGGGACCTGTTTTCGAGATTGTTACTGACAATGGCCCTAGTTTTATTCAGGCTCTAGAGGTGTTGCGTGCGCAGTATCGGATCAATCATATCCACATTTCACCTTATAACTCCCAGGCTAACGGTGTTGTAGAACGATGGCACTATGATGTCCAGGAGGCCATCATGAAAAGTTGTGAGGAGAATGACTCACGCTGGCATCGCTCAGCACACTCTGTCTTTTGGGCAGAACGAGTAACCATACTTAAATCCACAGGTCTTTCACCATATTTCATGGTGCATGGCGTAGAACCATTATTTCCATTTGATTTATCTGAAGCTACATTTCTCATTCCATTATCGGATACTGATCCATTCTCAACTACAGGACTAATTGCCTGGTGAGTGTGCCAATTGCAAAAGCGTCAGGAAGACTTAGATGCAATCCAAGAGCGGATACTTCAAGCACGGTTCACTTCCATCAAACAGTTCGAAGCAATATTCAAAAACCGGATCAAGGACTACAATTTTCAGCCCAGAAGTCTTGTACTTGTCCAGAATTCTTGAGTAGAAAAGGAGCTGAACTGGAAGATGAAACCACAGTATACGGGTCCCATGGTAGTCCTTCATCGGACAACTGGTGGTTTGTATTGACTGGCGGAATTGGATGGATCACTGAAACGCTCTCCTCTATTTCCTCGTCATCTCCCGCCAATTCCCCTACATTCCCCGTAGGAAGGGGGTAGTCTTTACTATCCAAAGTCCAGCACCAACATGTGCTTAAACTGTAGAACTAGGTGCGAGACCTGGTATGAGACCAATAAGTCTTTAAACTGTCGATTAGGTGAGAAGCCTCTCCGAGACCTTAGTATGTCTGTTAAAACTACTGAAATTCCGCCTCGAGTCCCCCTTTTAGTATGCCGATTACGCTGCCATTAGATACTCGATCCTCAGTCACTCTATTCGATATGCTACTACGCTGTCACTAGAAACTGTTCACCTTGTAGTACTCGCATTTGCGCTCTGCTATTCGTATCCCTTTCATGTCTCACGGTCCATTGGTGGATCTTTATTGCGTTGCAGCTGCTGTGCGCTGGCGTAGTAACCCATTGTCTCCTTCGATCCGCTTATCGGATCTATTCGTTGTGTTATCTATAAAACTGGTGATCGGATTTCGGTATTTACGTTTGGATCTTGATCGCGACCACTTTGCTCGGATCTCGGCATCCTTGTAGATCTTGATCTTTCATCTAGTTTCTTCTTTAATTTCGGACTTTGTCTCATACGATCGGATCTTGATCTCAGATCTCGATGCCCATCTCGATCGTTTAGTTTATATTAGTTTCCATTGCACTTGCGTCTTCCGCATGTTGAACAATCCTTTCACTTTATTCACGACGTTCCCCTTTACCCATCGTGTATAGCCTTTACCGGCCCTTTACCTCATTTGCTTACGTCGTTTCCTTCCATCATGTTCTATGATATTCCGTACCGGCCCTAAACCGGTTCGTAGTTAGTATATATAGTCGTAGTCGTATCACTTGTACGTCTTTACGCTTGAAATTCCCTTATACTTGCTACAATCCTTTGGGGTTGTATCTGTAAGTCATCATTAGGGCTTTGTTATAAGTGACCGATATTTGGTCATTACAATCACCTTCTAGCCTGTGCTATGCAGCTTTCCGCTTGCTGCCTTACCATTCCAGACTTACTGTTTCATTTCCACTCACAGATATCAATATACCTCATGACGAAGACCAGTTCACTCCAGAAGGATTCCTACAAGAGGATGAGGAGTCGGATGATGAAGACCCGGTTCCAGTTCTGGAATCTGTCGAATCCAACTAACACCATCTCTCCAATCCTACAGACATATACCCAACACTAGAAAAACATCACTTCCACTTACGATATGTATCTGTCTTACCCTGGGTTTAGTCTGGTGTTCCATTTTACCCTGGTATTCATCTGGTGATCTCATCATTTTCTCCGCAACAAATGCTAGAATAAAAACCTCAGAAAAACAGTCTCATTATGATAGAATGTCCTTTCCACTTTGAAAGCCCACTACAAAATCCGAAATCACAAATCACAAAGAAATGACTCACATTTTGTGCTTCGCAGTGCCCCTGATACCAGATACGATACCAGATTCTTCTTCAAACGCACGAATAGGCACCGTGCCCCTTCCACAATACATTCAGTCTTTTCCATTTCTTATCCGGTCAATTTGAGAACTCGTCCAAAGGTGTAGAAGTTAGAAGATGCATGATGAAGCAAAGCTGGGTGGATAACCCGCATACTTGACGCTATCTGCTCCTCCTTTCATTTTCCAGATTGTTACTGACTATCCCTTATTTTGTACTTAGAATCTGGTGGGTTGGACATGGACACGGACACATGGACACATGGAACACGGACACGGACACACAGAATCCAGACACGGACTTCAATGGACATGCTTCGGATACTATTGTTACAAGGAGACGCGAGGGCCTTACGCTACTCCTAGAGTCCCTCCACCACTGCCTTGAGCTCCCCCAACTCCTGCATCACCTCGTCCAATTCTGCCTCCACCTTCTTCATCCTCCCCTGCGAAGTCCGCACCTTGGCTTCCATTCGGACTATGGTGCGCCCGAGCTCCTCGCGCTGCTTCTGCTCTACCTTGGGGACATTGGGTGTGGACGGAGCCTTCTTCTTCCCCTTCGCCTTGGTGGACACGACCTCCTCGACGTCTGAAAGGATTACTGGCTCAGGTGAGACCTGTCTGTGCAATGGATCTGCCTTGGGAGCCTGGACAGCACACGCTGTACATCTGGATAAGTGTTACATAGTCTGAGATATTGTACCACTTACCTGGCGCCTTCCCCTTCTTCTCCGCTGGTTTGCCTCATCCACGTGACTTCTCACAAGCCGCCTTGGCTACCCCACACACCTCGCAGGTCCTTCCCAGCAATCCACGACACGCTACACCACGGTTGGCGCACCTACCACACGCATCCAGATGGACTACCATGCCATCTGGAATCACATCCACCTCCTCCTTGTCATGGAGATCCTGTCAGGATCGCTAATCCGAAGGTTAGAGCAATCAGGTGATATGCTTCAATACTCACCTTGCGCCAGCTGGGTACTACCACCTTGACAGATCTTCCAGATCTAGCTGACCTGGTCATGGAGGGCGTCATCCTGGTATTTGGGATGGATGCTGTAAAAAACACTCTGAACCTTGATAGGAATAAATCCAATCCGGTCAGTAGCAAAAGAAATTGATGGGTGCGATATGTTCAACTCTAAAGGGATTCCAGAGAAGAGAAGACATGTAGAAGAATATAGCTAAAGCTCACCAAACCTTTCCAAGCAAGAAAGAGTATTTCCGGATGGTTTCCGGAATATTGGGCAGAAAATGCAGATGGAAAATGTAGCGGAACGGACACACAATAGCATAGAACAGTAGGACGGACGAGCAGAAGGTGTTGGGCGGTGATGAAGGACTTAGGAAATGTTCTTGATCAATGCAACAGAGTGAAAGATGAATTTTCTAAAGGCTAAGTACAACCTTTTATAGTCTGGGCATACCCGAGACTTCATGACAACCAGGAGACAGAGTGTTACCAAGGTAAACTAAGTATAACTCGACTCCGAAACAAGTCCATAGCAACACAAAAGAGAATGAAACAAAAGGGTAAGGGAAGCGAAGTCAAAAGAGTAAAGAGGAAAGATATCCGGACTTGTAATATGACTTAATCCGAAATATCCGAAATTAAGGAAACAAGTGAAAGTGACATCTGAGAAAGTAAAGACTTACTGGTGGGTCTTAGCAACATGGACAATGTCTTCAGGACAATAGACACGGAAACCTATAAAAGGAATAGACAGATCCGGACTTTCCAGAAAGTGGATAAGATATCTGGACAAGCGGAAAAGGTTGGATTAGGCAGATGGAAGTGCAGAAGGGTTCAAATAGATTGTCAAGGATATTATGAATGAAAGGAAAATGTCTGGGAGTAATAATGTGGTGAATATGAAGCTAGGGAATGTGAGTTTCTGACAGTGGCGTGGGAGAACCTGCCATGCAGCTTCTCAGTATCCTCGAGGGTATGGGCTGTTGTATGCAATCAGTCTTGCACTGCGTTGGTGTACTTTTCGCATTTGTGTTGTGAGAGCTCAACTGTCTTGTTTTCAAGGTCCCATTCAAAGCCGATGTATGTGGGTTTGTGGGAGAAGGGGGTGTCCTTGGAGAGTTCCCAAGGTATACCTAGTTGTTCTAATATGTAGTCAATGTGCTCAAATATGTATGTGTGCAGTGCGATGCTCATTGTGCTCGGAGTGTCTGAGCTGAAGTCTCTAACAGGGAAACAGCAGTCCTCTGCGAACTCAGTGTGTATTCTGTTAGCTAATTTTTCTCCCTTATACCAAGTTCTGCTGCTGTCTCATATGACACCTCCATTGTTAGTTATCTCTGTGGCTTGTGCTGCACGTACAAGGTTGTATTGGATGGCTGCTGAGCAGGGGATTCTCAGGAAGAGATGATCATCAACCCATGCTATAATTGGTCTGATACCTGCTGCATGGAGGATCTCTAGGCCTGTGTTACACAGGTTACCATATGTTCCAGCTGAAGGTCCATATCCGAAGCACAAGGCAGTGTCCACGGCAAAGGTGGGGGGTTCGTTTTGGGTTCGAACTATGAGGACAGGCCACTGTGATGGATGGAGGGGGATAGTGCAATAAGCCTCAGCTACATCTCTGGTGGCTCCTTGGGTTCCCGGGGGCAGTGAGTGTACCAATGAACAAGTGGTGTAAAAAGTGCCCCAGGTGCAGGGGAAAAGAGAAGAGTCGACCTGCAAGTTGATTGAGGTGACTCCGTCTGCTGTAGGTACATGTGGGAAGGATAGATTTTGTATTAGTCTATATTTGCCTGGTTTGCCTGGTTTGGGTATCATGTTCATCGGGGCTGATTGGAAGGGGCCAATTAGCCCTTCTGTTATGCTCAACCTGGATAGGACCAAACGTAGCCCTTGATGGACAAGAGAGGTCTAGGGTGAATGGTTATCCTTGGATGTGTAAGTGTACACAAGGCAAAGTGAGTTGTCCCACAGTGGTGTCCCAAGATGATGACAAGAGACCAGTCGAGTAGGCTGGGTCGAAGGTTCAGAGAATCCCATTGGGCATGAGGCATGCAACGACAACGGCAGAGGAAACCAGATGCAGGGGCTCAATAGCTCACCTGACTGGGTCAGAGGTTCAAGGAGACTGGAAGGATATTCTGGATCAAGGGTTCAAGGGGACCGGACAAGTCCGGGTCAAGGGTTAGGGGCTGAGGGACGAGCGAAGCAAGAACTGAGTAGATTCGCAGCGAGGATCTGAGAATACAAGAGTAGTCAAGGGAGGTCTAAGCTGAGGGTCGACTACAGAGGAGTCACATATTTATATGTATGGGTCTGGAGCACAGACCATGTGAATCAACTGCTAAAAGTGGAAAGGGAATAATGATGATGCGTCATATGATAAGTGAGAGCCAATGAGAAGATGACGCGTCAGCTATGGTTACAAAGCAAAGGATGGCGTCATCATGGCATGATGACTGTGGAGACATGTGATGAAATGGCAATAGCCGGATGGAAGAAGTCATGTGATGATAGAGAGAAAAGACGTATGAGGCAGGAGTTGAACAAGCGACTCGTATGAATACAATGCAAGGTTAATTGTGAGAAAAGAAAAGAGTACTTGGAAGAATCGTAACATTACCCCCTTTCTATTGTCGAAGTGCTACTAAGACATCTTCATGGGGATCCCATAATGTTGGCCCATGCTTCCGCATCATAGGGGTCATTGTTGACATAGACGTCATCGAAAGGGTCATCTGCGCAAGGCACAGGGACAGGGAGAGGACAAGAGTGTCGAGATGGGCGGTGACGCTGGTGGGACCATTGGGAGTCGGTGGTGGTGGACGTGCAGGATCGGTGGAAATGAAAGGAGCCATGAGAGGAAGAGGACGAGGAGGAGGGTTGGGAATTCTAATGATGAGGGCACCAGGGGCAGACATCAGCATGGTGACCAGGAGCCATATGGTGGCAGATAGAACAAGAGAAGTGCAGGCAGTATGCCTGGTTATGGCCGGGTGCGACGCGCTGGCAATAGGGGCAAGAGTAGACGGGACAATCCCGTTTCATGTGGCCTAGGTGTCTGCACTGAAAACAGGCCTGAGAGTAGCGAGGATGGGAGGGGGGTAGAGGGTTACTACCGTAAGCCCGAGCTTCTGTTTGTTCTAAGGCTGTGAGAGAGGTTTCATCCAATGGGGACGAAGACATGGAAGGGGTTTTTGGTTCATGTTCAAGAAATGTGGGGTCAATGGTCTCCTCATGGTGGAATTCAATCTCCTCAGGAGGGGGAGTGGGGGAGTGTTCGGGAGAGGAGATGTGGGAAATGGGAAGGTGGTGTCCTACACGGAGGGCAGCAGCATGTGCGGCGTTGTGATCAGAGGCTTGTTGACGGGCATTCATTACAAGGGCTAAGTCCTGGGTGAGAGGACAAGTGCGACATGCGAGATTGAGGAGGTATCAATCCGTGTCAATCAAGAACTCAAGCATATCGAGCTGATACATTGCAATGAAAAGCTGAGCTTGTACATTGCAGGCGTCGTCGAGAACAAGGTGGTTGACAAGTTCCTGCTCTGCTCAGGCTACAGGGAACCCCAAGTGAGTGAGGATAGTCTCATTTTGGAGGAAGGCACGATAGAGCGCATGGAGGGGAGACCCGACGTCAAGGTAATGGTCAATGTGGATGGCAATGCGAGGGTTGCAGAGCTGTTGCATGAGCATGACAATTTCTTCCCCATTGGGGTGGTTGTCGCGGAGACGTTGAGTGAAAATGGGGACATCTACGGAGATGATAGGGTCTGGGCAAGTAGTAAGAGAAATCAGAGTATAAGGATTTGGAGTAGCAACAGGGTGTTGCTCAATAAGGTGCAAGCTGGATGTACGATCCAGGGATGCAAGAGAGGTAGGATTTCCACCGTCAAGGTCAAAAGGAGACGGGGAAGGCGCACAATTACTAGGAGCAGGTGATAGAGAACAATGACAATAATCATCGAGGGTGGTGTTGTCTTCGATGGAGGAGACATTCTGGAGTGGGGTGAATAGAGTGACGGAGGATATAGTGGAGATCAAGCTGGGGGTGTGGAGGTCGATGGACATAATGGTTGGAGTTCAAGAGCATTTTGAGGGAAAGACGATGGGGTGCAGCTTCTTATACGCCTTCAGGGCAGAGCTGGCATTTTTCAAATCCCGTTCTGGGACCCATGAGTCATCCTCCGCAGTATATCCCTTCCAGTGGATCAGGAAGGAGCAGGATCGGGGAGTTCCACAGTGGTGTAAGATCCAGTCAATTTTGTATTCCTCCTCTTCTGCAACCAGGTCAGGTGGAGGCTTCGGGAAGTTCCGTCCGTGGACAAGGTTCTCACGGTAGGGGGTTAGAAGAGAAGCATGGAAGATGGGATGGATCTTCCAAGCGGCGGGAAGTCGGAGCTTGTAAGTGATCAGCAATAAGACCTTCGTGATGGTGAAGGGTCCTTCGCGTTTTGGGGCAAACTTCGGGTTGACGATGGAGCATTTCAGGTTTCGGGCTTCGAGCCAAACCTTGTCTCCATTTTGGAAAGGGGTGAATTTCTGATGTGTATGAGTGGCCATGGTTTGGTGGGCGAGTTCATGGGATGTGAGGGCTTCGCTTCGAGTGGTGTTCAGGGTTTTCATATGGGTTTCTACAGCGGGGAGAGTGGATTCGGTGATAACTGAAGGTAGGGCACGGGGTTCATATCCCATCATGAGATAGAATGGGGGTTGACCAGTGACAGAGTGAGGGCGGTGATTGTGGGCGAATTCGGTGTGGGAGATATTGTCAGCCCAGGAACCAGGGTTATTTCCGCAGAAGATGCGGAGGTAGGTCTCGATTTCCTGGTTGATGCACTCGGTTTCGCCATCGGTCTGAGGGTGGTAGGCCGTGGAGAGGGAGAGGTCATAGTTTAAGATGTGTCTGAGCTCTTTAGTGAAGGCAGAGGTGAATTGGGGGCCACGGTTGGAGATTATCTTGTCGTATAGGCCAAAATGCATGAAGACTTTGTGGAAAAAGAGGGACACTACTCCCTCGGTGGTGATGGTTTTCTTCATGGGGCAAAGAATCACCCCCTTAGTAAGCCCATGGTCGACCACGACCAGAAGGGTATCGAATGATGATGACTCGGGGAGGTTCATGATGAGATTGCAGGAGATCTGTTGGAATGGGCAAGAGGCGGAGGACTTAATGGGCGTGAGAGGAGCGACCGTGGGGTGTGTGTTGGATTTGTTTTGCTGGCATACAGCACAGCCTTCGACATAGTGGCGGACATAAGTGGCAAGCCCAGGCCACCAGAACTCGGCAGAGACGAGTTGGCGGGTTTTAAGGAAGCCGGGGTGACCAGCGGTCTCGTGGTCATGGCAGCGTTGGAGGATAGAGTGGCGTAAGTCCCCGGAATCCAGAATGTATATGCGGCCCTTGTACATGAGGACATCACCCGCCATTTGCCAATCGGAGAGACGGGAGCAAAAAGCAAGGGGAATGTCTTCATTCGTAGATTGAAGACACTGGAGACAGATGGGATTGCCCTTAGAGGCAGCAGAGATTTTATCAGCGAGAGTGGTGTCAATCGCGTGGACGAAGATCGAAGGGGGAAGGAGCGTGACCACCTGATTGTTGGGATCAGAGTAGGGGAAATGGTTGCAGCGCTGAGAGAGGGTGTCTGGACCTGAGAGGTGGGAACCAGGTATGTGGATCATCTTGAGATCAAAATCTGCAAGATCGAGGAGCCAATGGGCTTGGCGGCGGTTAAGGGTCTGAGGGGATCGGAAGTACATCAGGTTCTTATGATCAGTAAAGACCTGAACAGGGAATTGGGATCCATGGAGATAGTGTCTCCAGGATTTCAAAGCGCAGATGACAGCGAGGAGTTCATGATCATAGATGTCATAGTTCCGCTTGGTGGTGGCAAGGGACTGAGAGATGTATGAGCAGGGGTGCCAATCTCCATTGGAGTCGGCTTGCAAGAGAATTCCTCCGGTGGTGTTTCAGGAGGCATCGGTGGCGATGGCGAAGGGGGTGGCAAGATCTGGCATACGAAGTACCGGCTTAGAGAGGAAAAGCTTCTTAAGAGAAGCGAAGGCATCCTGGCAGGTGGGAGTCCATGCCTAGGAAAGGTTCTTCTTAGTGAGATCGATCAGAGGTCGGGCAACAGTGGAGTAATCCAGAATGAACCAGCAATAGAAGTTGGTGAAGCCAAGGAAGGACCGAACTTCCTTGACCGTGGTAGGCATGGGCCAGGAGGAGATCCCTTCAAGTTTGACAGGATCCATGGCGAGTTCGCCGGGTTTGACGATGAGTCCTAAGTATTCAACTTCATCAGTGGCAAACTTACATTTCTCAAGTTTGAGGTGTAAGTCAAGCTCCATCATATGCTAGAGGACATGTTTCATGTGTTCTTCATGGGTTTTCTCATCTGGTGAGAAGATCAAGAGGTCATCCATGTAGATGACGAGCCATCCTTCGGCGATCAGGTCATGGAAGGAGTCGTTCATGAACTACTGGAACATAGCGGGTGAGTTACAAAGTCCAAAGAACATCACTGTGGGTTCGAAAAGACCCTTGTGAGTGACGAATGCGGCCTTCCATTGATGGCCATCTTTGACACAGACATTGTTATATCCCCATTGGACATCGAACTTCGTAAAGACCTTGGTGTCTTTGAGTTTGTCCATGAGGTCGGAGATAAGCGGGAGGGGATAGGCATCACAAACTGTGTGTTCGTTGATGTAATGGTAGTCCTGGCAGGGGCGAAGTCTGCCATCCTTTTTCTTAACGAAGAAGAAAGGAGATGCTTGGGGGGAGTTCGACGGTCGGATCTTCCCAGCGGCAAGGTTCTCATCAAGGAAGGTTTCCGTGGCGGTGCATTCCTCTGGTGTGAGGGGATAGAGTTTCCCAATCTTTGGAACGAAGCCTTCCTTGAGATTGATCTCATGGTCATAGGGTCATGAGGGAGGAACATGGTCGGTGGCTTCCTTAGAAAAGACGGAAGCGAATTCAGCGTAGGCTGAGGGAAGGACCGTTTTGGGTTTGTCTTTGTCGGCGGAGATGGCAAGCTCCGTGGCTTGAGTGAGTCTAGCAACCTGAGCGGATCCTAGAGGGGCGAAGCGAGATCCGAATCTGATGGTTTGGTAGAGAGCGTGGTTACCGAGAGCGCGGTTGATGAATTGATTCTCTTCTTCCCATCCGTTATAGGAGAAGAGTTTCTCGTGTTCAGTGGCACAGACATTGACATGGCAGGGAGGTGCTGGAGGGGGAACCCAATAATGGGCATCATGTCACTTGACATCAGCAATGTGGGAGGAGTAGAGTTCCTTTGACTGATCAGAGGATTTGGAGATAGTGACCATGCATTTAGCCCAGTTGATCGAGGGGTTCACGATGCGAAGCCAGGAGATTCCAAGGAGGATATTGTCCTGAAGGGACATCAGGTGGAAAAGCACATGATGAGCAATGCCTTCTATGTTGAGGAAGACGGTGACTCCATGTCAGATATCACCACCCTTGTTGAAGGAACTATTGGTGTTCCGGGTGCGGAGGAGTTGTTCGAGTTTGGTGATGGAAAGCTCATTTTTCTTGGCGAAGTCCCAGTCCATGCAATTGATGCTGGCTCCGCTGTCGATGAGGGCGCCAGTGTCGATGGCTTTGAGAGTGTGCAAGGGTACAATGAGTTGTACAGCAATTTCTATTGCCTTGGGTACAAGAGATGGTACAGTTACACCACTACGAAGAGAAGGGGAGTCTGGTGTTGAAGCAGATCCCTGATTCAAAAATCCGAAAGAAAAGAAACATGATGGACATTTTCTTCTTCGTCATCATCATCTTCAATCTCCTTCAGCTTCAGAAGCGTTTCTTCTACCTTGTTGACATGCTTGTTCTTCGGCTTCTCAGCTGGGAAGGAGGGGCATTTGAAGGAAGTATGGCCGGGTTTCCGGCAGTGGAAGCAGAGGCCTTCCTTGTGGCAATGCTGTCGTTCCACATCGGTCAGCTTGCTTACTTTGACAAGGTTGATGTCCATGGCGTCGGGGTCCTTAGTGGGAGTGGAGGACCTGGGGGTAAATGAGTGGTAACCACCCAAAGGTTTCTTGTTAACCTGGGCGATTTCACGGGTGCGATCACATTGGGTTTGGAAATATACGGCTTTTTCATACCAGGAGTCAATGGTGGACGGGACAGTGTCCATCCCCATGATTTTTGACATCAGGGGCGTGGGGATTCTGGATGCAAAGTACCAGATCAAGACATTGGGGTCGGTGATGCGCGCAAGGGTGACTTTGTTCTTGAACTCCGAGATATAATTCTGGAGTGTTGTGGCATGGGATTTGTCCTTCTTAGGGACGACGCGGATGGTGAATAACCAGGCAACTGCATTGCCGATGGTATTGTGGTGTTCGAAGGCTTTCTTAAAGGCAACCTTGAAGTCGTTGAAAGAATCAAGGCTAGGAGTGGCAAGAGCTAGGGCGGTGTAGGGAACTCACATTCCCTAGCTTCGTATTCACCACATTATCACTCCCAGACATTTCCCTTCCATCCATAATATCCTCGACAATCTATTCAAACCCTTCTGCACTTCCATCCGCCTAATCTGACCTTTTTCGCTCGTCCAGATATCTTATCCGCTTTCCGGAAAGTCCAGATCTGTCTATTCCTTTTATAGGTTTCTGTGTCTGTTGTCCTGAAGACGTTGTCCATGTTTGCTAAGACCCACTGGTAAGTGTTTATCTTCTCAGATATCACTTTCACTTGTTTCCTTAATTTCGGATACTTCGGATTAGCCATATTACGAGTCTGGATATCTTTCCTCTTTACTCTTCTGACTTCGCTTCCCTTACCCTTTTGTTTCATTCTCTTTTATGTTGCTATGGACTTGTTTCGGAGTCGAGTTATACTTAGTTTACCTTGGTAACACTCTGTCTCCTGGTTGTCATGAAGTCTTGGGTGTGCCCAGACTATAAAAGGTTGTATTTAGTCTTTAGAAAATGCATCTTTTGCTCTGTTGCATTGATCAAGAACATTTCCTAAGTCCTTTGTCACTGCCCAACACCTTCCGCTCGTCTGTCCTACAGTTCTATGCTATTGTGCGTTCGTTCCGCTACATTTTCCATCTGCATTTTCCACCTGATATTCCGGAAACTGTCCGGAAATACTCTTTCTTGCTTGGAAAGGTTTGATGAGCTTTAGCTATATCCTTCTGCACATCTTCTCTTCTCTGGAATCCCTTTAGGGTTGAACATATTGCACCCATCAATTTCTTTTGCTACTGACCAGATTGGATTTATTCCTATCAAGGTTCAGAGTGTTCTTTACAGCGGTCTGTCAAAAAGTACCAGCCCAGGTGCGAGTGGATCCGAAGGCGACCTTCTTGGCATCAGTGTTATAAATATCACCATTTACCAAAAGGTAGGTTTCAACGGTTTTGAGCCATTGAATGGCTCAGTCATAGGATCCATCGAAAGCCTGAGGGGCTCTGAGGTGAAGTTCAATGGTGCGTGAGGACATACCTGAAAAGGACAAGGGTGAGGTCGGTTGGATGGGGGAAGGGAGTTGGAACAACGGGTTCCGGGCGAGGGGAGTGGGAGACGGAGGAGTGGGAACTCGAGGAATGGAGAGGGAACTCAAGGAATGGAGAGGGAGGAGGAGAGCTGGTGGGATAACTCAGTGTCTTCAAAGACTTCTTCCTGTGAGGGTAGGGTGATGTTGGGAAAGATGTCTAAGGGGTCTTCAGGTTCTTCCTCAGTGGATTCCGAGGTGGATTCGGGAGATTTGATGAATTCTGGCCGACGAGGTCGCCAGAGAGAGTCGTAGGGGTTTCGGTGAGAAATGGTGACGGCTTACGTAGAAGTAGCCGGAAGGTAGAGCTTAGACCTTTTGTTATGCTCGACCCGGGTAGGACCAAACGTAGCCCTTGATGGACAAGAGAGGTCTAGGGTGAAGGGTTATCCTTGGACACGTAAGCGTACAAAGGCGAAGTGAGTTGTCCTGCGGTGGTGTCCCGAGACGATGACAAGAGACCAGTTGAGTAGGCTGGGTCGAAAGTTCAGAGGATCCCATTGGACGTGAGGCACGCAACAACAATGGCAGAGGAAACCGGACGCAGGGGCTCAATAGCTCACCTGACTGGGTCAGAGGTTCAAGGGGACTGGAAGGATATTCTGGATCAAGGGTTCAAGGGGACCGGACAAGTCCAGGTCAAGGGTTAGGAGCCGAGGGATGAGCAAAGTGAGAACCAAGTAGATTCGCAGCGAGGATCCGAGAATACAAGAGTAGTCAAGGGAGGTCTAAGCTGAGGGTCGACTATGGAGGAGTTGCATATTTATATGTATGGGTCCAGAGCATGGACCATGTGAATCGACTGCTAAAAGTGGAAAGGGAATAATGATGACGCGTCGTACGATAAGTGAGAGCCAATGAGAAGATGACGCGTCAGCTATGGTTACAAAGCAAAGGATGGCGTCATCATGGCGTGATGACTGCAGAGACACATCATGAAATGGCAATAGCTGGATGGAAGAAGTCACGTGATGATAGAGAGAAAAGATGTATGAGGCGGGAGTTGAATGAGCAACTCATATGAATACAACACAAGGTTAATTGTGAGAAAAGAAAAGAGTACTTGGAAGAATCATAACACCTTCTAGTCCGTTGTGGTCAAAGGGACCAATGTAGCACTGTTTGGTAAACTCTTTCTTGATTATTTCATCAAAGGTGTCTTTGTGTACGAGTAAGGACAATTTGTTGGGGGGTGAGAAGGAATATGTAATGCAGGGGGCATGTACATCGAGACTGTGAATTAGCTGATCAACCAGACTGGGGTATTTATTAAGGAGATCATAGAATATCAACAGTGACTACCATCCTTTGGCTTTGTATGGTGTCCGTGCCTCACTTCGCATGTGCATTATTAGGGTGTTGGTGATGAGGGCAGTCCTGAGCTCCATGAGCTGGGTCACCGCAGCTGGAACACTCATGGTTGTGTCCTTTGCCAGAGCAGCCTTATGGGTGTTGGAAATCCCAGCAGAGAACTTGGCCATTCTTATTGAGGAGGCATCTCTGTTGGTCTCGGGTGCAGGAGGTGGGCTTGGAATTGTCCCAGATGTAGGAGGTGTTGCAGGCTGGTTTGTCAGGATGCTCGTTGTGCCTGCCAAGACACTTGGGGCAGACCGGTGGTGATTTAGCAGTACGAAAAGACTGTGGGGCTTTGCTGTCCTGGTAACTGTTTTGCTTTGGTAATGAGGGGTGCCTGTATGGAGAGGTTGTCTTGGTGGCATTCTGCTGTTGCTCCCTGGAGTAAGATCAACGCCTGTTGGAGTGGGGGCCCCTAGTTGCATTGGGTCGTGGGGAGGTGGATTTGGGGGATCACTGGTAAGGGTTGTGTGCTGTCTGACGACCGTGGTCAGTCAGAGGTACCCTGTTGTGCTGCCCTTGCTCAAGCTGGATGATGTGGCTGAAAAAAAGGGGGGGTGGTGCGTGTGAGTGAGCAGCAGGGGGGGGGGTGAGAGCCATTTGAGTAGAGGGGGGCATGTGGCAGCAGCAGCGATGGTAGCAGTTTGGCACGAATTGTGCAGCAGCAGGTGGGGCCATGGTGGCAGCAGCAGGTGGGTTTAGCGGGGATTTCGGGAGCAGTGGGTGTGTGGTGGTGGTGGTGGTGTGCGTGTTTACAATGGCATTGGAAGGTATGGGTAAAGGGGGGGTGGCGAGATTAGTATTAGTATGGTGATCAAAGGGGGGGTACGTACCTGTTCTAAGTTGCTTCAGACGTCTTTGGAGTCTAACTCTCTGGCTATCTTTTCGACTAGCTCATCTTTGATGGTGCTGATGTTGTAGGCCTTACACTGTTTGAGTTTGTCATGCCAATTGAGGCGGTGTAGGGAACATATATTCCCTGCTCTTGCAAATCTCACTTTTGCATCCAATCACACTTCCTCTTTGATTCCCATCCATCATCACTCATATCCATCATTATCCGACCCTATAGGACTTCTATCCGCCCCTATCCGTCCTTCTGGACCTATTTCCCAATATTCCGGACCAACTTTCCAATATTCCGAACCAGCTTTCCAATATTCCGGACTGATTGTCCTTGTTCTCCAATCCATTGTCCTATTCTGTCCACCTCACCACCTTACTACGAGTCCGGATATCTTTCGTCTTTACTCTTCTGACTTTGTTTCCCTTATCCTTTTGTTTCATTCTCTTTTATGTTGCTACAGACTTGTTTCAGAGTTGAGTTATACTTAGTTTACCTTGGTAACACTCTGTCTCCTGGTTGTCATGAAGTCTCAGGTATGCCCAGATTATAAAAGTAGCCTTTAGAAAAATCATCTTTTGCTCTGTTGCATTGATCAAGAACATTTCCTAAGTCCTTTGTCACCACCCAACACCTTCCGCTCGTCCATCCTACTGTTCTACGCTATTGTGCGTCCATTCCACTACATTTTCCATCTGCATTTTCCGCCCGATATTCCGGAAACCGTCCAGAAATACTCTTTCTTGCTCAGAAAGGTTTGGTGAGCTTTAGCTATATCCTTCTGCACATCTTCTCTTCTCTGGAATCCCTTTAGGGTCAAACATATTGCATCCATCAATTTCTTTTGCTACTGACCAGATTGGATTTATTCCTATCAAGATTCAGAGTGTTCTTTACAACTGGAGCCCACTGCGAGGGATTCAGAAGAGTTAACAAGAAGGACCCTTCAGCCCACCTCCCAGCAACTCAAACTTGAAGTTTTCCTTGCACACCATTTTTCTGAAGCCTTCTGCTCCTTCACAACCATCCATCCTGACACATCCGGAGTATCCAAATCAAATTTGCCAACAACATCTTTCCTGACATCAGAGAACCAAGTCCGGACAGTTTGGGTTTCATCTCAACTGATGTTCCTGATAGCACTATCATTCCTGACATCCTGTCACTTACCAATTGACAGGAACAGTCGAGACAGTTTGTACTCTACCTCAACTGACATTCCTTACATTCCCTTCAGTCCTGTCATTTCCAGTCTAACATTCCAGACATTCCGGACATTCCGACCCGTGCCCTTCTACCTCCTCTTCCTCCTCTCACTCTGTTAACTCCTCTTCGGCCATCTTCCTCTTGCTGTCCTCCCTCATCTACTCATCCATCTTCTTCTTCCTTATTCCTTTCATTCCATCTATTGTCCCCTTTGATCCCTTTCAATCCGCTATTTTTCCGGACACAGCCACTGAAGTCCAGACACTTGGAATCTAATCAGATATCCTCCCGCACTTGAACCATGGTTAATACTATCCAGATGCCTCTTCAAGGGACACAGAATGCTCCCAAATTTGATGGCAAGGTTCCAGCCCAACTTTCTTGCTATCTGGAAGACATAGAGTTCCTAGGAACATTGGCAGGGCTCACTGATGCTCAGAGGATCAAGGCTGCAATCTGCTATGCAGATCTGGAAGAAGCAGAGGTTTGGGAAACCTTATCTGAAGCTTCCGCTGATATTCTGGACTGGGCTGCCTTCATTGCTGCAGTCAAGGACCTGTATCCAGGATGTGAAGTTAAGGATCGGTATTGCCGTGCTGACCTCCAATATCTAGTTCAGGACTATTGCTCCAAGCCTATATGCAGTTGAGACAACCTCAGAGACTACCATCACAAGTTTACCAAAATAGCGTCACTCCTCATCCCTACTGGGAAGCTCTCAGAATTCGAACGTGATGCCCTCTTCCTGCATGGCTTTCCAAAGGAGGTAGAGCACCAGATTCATCACTGGTTGTCAATTGTAAAACCAGACCTACATCCAGACGATCCTTACCCAATTTTGGACACTCTCAGTGCTGCTAAGTTTCTCTTGACAGGATCTGCCTTTTGATCTACCATTCCAGTTACTGATTCCGGACCCTACTTACATCCACAGCAGTGCAAATCCGATCCTTTTCCTGGATCCTCTGTTAAACAGAAACTAACCTCAATAGCTCAGCAGTCATCTAGATGGACTTTCCAATGCACTGTCTGTTTGCAGTTTGATCACTCTACCTGGTCCTGTGAGCATGCAGAGGCATATATTAAGGCTGGTAGGATTATCTGAGGCAAGGATGGTTGTCTCTATCTTCCAAATGGATCTCGCATTCCTCGGATTCCGGATACTAATTCCATCAAGGACTGTATCCATTACATTGAGGCAGAGAAGGCTGCAGCAATATCTATGTCTTCCAGCACCACTTCATCTGGCCCTCCTAATGATCTACCTTCCCATATGACATCTGGGATTCTCTTCCTTTCCTGTCCAGAGATGGATGCAGTCCTGGACATTGATCCATCTATTTTTGCTGCCTCAACGCAAGTGTCCACTTCCTTGAACATTATTGATCTGGATTTTCAGCCTTATATTGTGGACACATGGGCTATCTTCCTATCTAACAAGTCCTCAGGAGAGGTCATATATCTGGAGCTCCAACAATCGTGTTTATCCACTTCCATGGCATCCACCCGACTACCTACTCCACCACTAAGAATCCGGACTAATATTCAAAAAGTTCCGGATAACTTAGGATTGATGCAGCCAGCATCTAGTAACATGTTTCTCCAAGCATCCTATGCTGATTCACCATCGTCCACAGGATTGGCCTGACCAGCCAAACCACCTACACCAGTCCGGACTAATGTTCAAAAAGTTCCGGATATTTCAGGATCTATACTGACAATGTCCAGTAATGTGTCTCTCCAAGTATCTAATGCTGAGCCATGCTCTTCCACAGCACTCATTCAACTTCCTACATCACCTACAACACTCCGGACTAATGTCCTAAAACTTCCGGATACTTCTGAACCTATCCAATCCGCATCCAGTAATTCTGTTACATATTCCAGTATTTCCATGTTTGATTCCTGTTATCCTTTTCTTCATCCTTCCTTCTCATCCTGCTTATTCCATGCATCCTTCACACCATTCTTGCTTTCCGTGCAAACATTACCTGATGCTCAAATGTCCGGACCATTTGCTTCCATTGATTGTGTTTCTTCCACACCCTTGATTCATAGTCTGGAAATCGTTTCCGCTCTTCCACCCTTGTATTCCTCCTATCCTATCCATCATTCTGTGGCCTATAAGCCTGCCTCTAAGATAGTCTGCCTTGTGTCCAACCCTCTTAAGGAGGAGTTGCACATTGTCCAACAACTACCCAATGATCCACTAATTGAACTTATTTCCCTGTCTACTGACTCTCTGGACTTCTTACTAGGAACCTATGCATCAATCCAAATGTATTCCCTGTCCTTCTGGACTTCCTATCCAGTACCCAGACTCACCAGAGCTATCCTGCATTATACTGGACCATTGTATGTCTGGACCAGTTGCCAACACCAAGTCTGGCAGGTCCATCGCCCTTTCTCATTTACCATTGCTCTGCATTTGATCTTTGACTTATTCCAGTCCTATCCATTGTTGATCCGACCCTACAGGACTCATTTCCGACCATATCCGCCTGCCCGAGCTCTCTATTCAAATTCCGGACTTGCCTACTGCATCTTTGTGGATGTCTTATACTGGTGGGAATCCATATTCACCATTGTTACTGACAACAGTTCTTGTTTCATTCAGGCTCTTGCAATTGTAGCTTCACAGATTATTGAGCAACACCATTACAATGTCCAGGAGGCCATCATGAAAAGTTGTCTGGGGAAGGAGTTATGCTATGCTTTCTCCTTGATTTCTATTCTTCATCATCCATATACTTCATCAGTCAATTTACATTCACTTTTAGTCCAATCCATCCGGAACCCTAATATTCCAGACCTACATGTTGATATTCCAGACCTATGTGTCAAGCCTCAGGACCATATGGACCTACTGTATCAACATTCCGGACTCACCATTCAATACTCCGGACCTATGCTTCAATATTGCAGACTAATGATTTACAATCTAACAAGTCTTTCATCTTATTTCAGGGTTTATGACATCAAGCCTTTGTTTTCATTTCACCTTTCCGAAGCTATATTCCTTGCTGATCTGCTTCCTATATCCAGATTAATGGACTGGCATGCTCATCACTATGTCATGTTTCTGATCTTGATTCCAGTCACATATATCACCAGATATGACGACGAAGACTTGGACAATCTAGTAGGAACAGAGGATGATGAGCTGGAAGATGAAGAGTCCGGAATTCCGGATTCCGCACTCATCGACCTCGGATAACATCATCCCTCAAGCACGATCATTCCAACCATATCTTCCAACAATATACCTCTCCATTTATACTGTCATCCTATGATACACCTCTGTTCTACCCTGGGCTTAGTCTGGTGACATTCCTATACATCTCCGTCTCACCCCGGGTTTTGTCTGATTATATCCTTCAACATCCTATTCCATCCCGGGTTTAGTCTGATGCCTTTATTCATCTCTTACAATCAAACTGAAAAGAAATAAAACAGTCTGCTTACAATACAGAAAAAGAACAAAAAAACTGTCCTTCTATGATACTCCTCTCACTTTCTTTGATGCGCTAAAACAACAACAAGTTTCCACCCTTCTTTACCTTAGAGTCTGCCTACCTATCCATTTATCTTCAACCGCATGATGAGGTACCATGTCCATTTCTTATCTTATGATATGTTTCCATTCCATGCTATTCAGCTCACTGGCAGGGATAGATGCGAAGAATATTCCAGACCAGAACAGTTCCTTTCCATTCACATTTACCATTCATATGTTGATCTTCACTTGATTTCTACATAGATTCCGGTGAGTCTGGACATAGATGGACATGGATCAGACTTGGACAGATCGTCAGGATGTGACTGGACTTACAGAAACCCATCTGGATATGGACTTGGACTCAGATACAATCATGGATATGAAGATGGAAGTGCTTGGAAGCATTGGACCACCTGCGCATTCTAATCCTATTCATCCTCCACCTTCCTCAGGAGTTCCTGTGAGGTCCCAACCTTTCTCCTTGACCTAGGGAAGACATCCGGACCCTTGGAGCCACTTTCCGATTCCTGGATACACCATTTCATCATCATTTATCCACTACAATCCACTATCCTACTATCCATCCAACCACTAGTCTGTCTGTTGCAGAAGTGGTGTCATTCTGCTCCTTCATCCACATCATCCAGCCCTCTACTAGATCTTACTGGTCATCCTAATCACCACAATGTCTTGGATGTGAGGTTCTCATATATCCAGCATATGGCTGACTGGGGACAGTCAGCAGCAAAGTCCCTTGTAGATGTAGGGAACATATATTCCCTGCTCTTGCAAACCTCACTTTCGCACCCAACCACACTTCCTCTTTGATTCCCATCCATCATCACTCATATCCATCATTATCTGACCCTATAGGACTTTTATCCACCCCTATCTGTCCTTCTGGACCTATTTCCCAATATTCCGGACCAGTTTTCCGATCTTCCGAACCAGCTTTGCAATATTCCGGACTGATTGTCCTTGTTCTCCAATCCATTGTCCTATTCTGTCCACCTCACCACCTTACTACGAGTCCGGATATCTTTCGTCTTTACTCTTCTGACTTTGTTTCCCTTATCCTTTTGTTTCATTCTCTTTTATGTTGCTACAGACTTGTTTCAGAGTTGAGTTATACTTAGTTTACCTTGGTAACACTCTGTCTCCTGGTTGTCATGAAGTCTCAGGTATGCCCAGACTATAAAAGGTTGTACTTAGCCTTTAGAAAAATCATCTTTTGCTCTGTTGCATTGATCAAGAACATTTCCTAAGTCCTTCGTCACCACCCAACACCTTCCACTCGTCTGTTCTACTGTTCTACACTATTGTGCATCCGTTCCACTACATTTTCCATCTGCATTTTCTGCCCGATATTCTGGAAACTGTCCGGAAATACTCTTTCTTGCTCAGAAAGGTTTGGTGAGCTTTAGCTATATCCTTCTGCATGTCTTCTCTTCTCTGGAATCCCTTTAGGGTCAAACATATTGCACCCATCAATTTATTTTGCTACTGACCAGATTGGATTTATTCCTATCAAGGTTCAGAGTGTTCTTTACAGCAGACCCTGTGCATGTAGTGTAGCAGTGCACGTTCACCTCTGTCACCCTCCTCTCATATGGTATGGTTCTCAATGTTGTGGAAGAACCAGTTGAAGGCATCTTCAGTGGGGTCTCCCCAATTGGCATTCTGAATAGCTGTGAGGAAATGGTTCCTGGCGAACAGGAACTCACTGAATGGTAGCTGGTGGTCTAGCTTTGCATTCTTGGAGGCGGTGAGCGAGTTCACAGCTTGGGCCATTATGTTTCCTTGGGCTGTGTGCGTGAGGTCTAATGTGTCGTTGTCATCAGCCCTGCATATCATCCGCGTGGCTTCATGCAGGCCATCCCTGGTGAAGTACCATAGCAGTACATATTTATGTGTTTCAATGTGTCTGATGGCGTAATCAGCTGGGCGGGAGGTTAGGACAGTTGACACAGTGGCGTCAGGATTGAAGTCGATGGGCTGTTCCTCTGCAGGAAGTGGTTGACCTGTGGGTGTGGCTGGTGGTGCTTGGGGTGGTGGCAGTGGGAGGGGCTGAGGTGGGTCGAGCTGTGGTCCTCGCTGGTGTAACCCTATTTGTTGGCCCGCCTCTTTGTCTGGGTTGTCCTGACCCACGCCCTGACGTGGTTGGATTACTCTG